>JAQMCW010000016.1:8623105-8635525 GCA_030068335.1 Chrysichthys cranchii | reverse complement strand
CTCTCTCTCTCTGTCTCTCTCTCTCTCTCTCTCTCTCTCTCTCTCTCTCTCTCTCTCTCTCTCTCTCTCTCTCTCTCATGTCTTTGCCCCTATTGGCCTTTTTTCACTTCCTTCTACCCTGGGATCCTATCAGCACCCTCTCGAACAGAGTGGCCATCACTTTGGATTAGGAGCACCAGGTTTCAGGGAGAGAGAGCTGTGAAAGGGTCCGATCAGGGCCAGAGCTCGCAGCAGCACCCCATTTAAGCACTCGCTCCCCCAGGACAGGCCACTGGAGCTGAGAAGCCTGGGTCAGACGGGCCAGGCCTTTAATTGCTTCTGGTTCAGGGGGCTTTGGGGTTACATAAACATCTTGTCATCCCTCATTAGCCTGGGCAGCTCGGCGCTTCTCGGCTTCCACAATTCGGCCTCACAAGTTGGTATGCATGAGAAATGGTGAGAAGGGCAGAATGAGAAAGGGAGAGTGTGTGTGAGCTCAAGTGTTAATTAGTGTCGTTTTGAAGCCCTGCAGCTGCGGAGAGGAGGGGCATCTCTTAAAAGAAACAAACAAATAAGTAAATTGGAAGTGACTGGCATGAAAGTATGTCTCGCGTATGAGCGTCTCTCCTTCAGCCTGCCGACACGCTGATGAGAGCAAAGCAAGTGTTTGTGGGAAGCAAAACTCTCATTTTCCACTTTCAACAAAGTGGGGTGTGCTGCACGGCTCTTTCCGGCCTTTGCTGCATTGTTTTCTGGACGTTTCCCAGCAGCTGTTGGAGCTATCATCACTCTCACTGGCTTTTCATATAACGCTGCGCATGATGCAACGCTCATTTGGAAGAAAAAAAGAGCGGCGGAGAGCAGAGGAGCATGAGCTACTGTACAGGATTTACAGTGTCTGACTTGTAGGCAGACTTGAGGCGTGGTGCATTCATAATTAAATTTACTCTCTTCAAATATATTTAAATTCACCCTTTTAAAAATATTATGTATGTATAGGCTTAAATTTAATGTTTTTCACCTTTAAAAAAAAACAGGAACGCTTGGTCCCCTTTTTTGCCTTGCTATTTTCAGATCTGTATTTTTCTGGCCTGAGATATTTAGTTCTATATGAACTTTCAATCTAAGGCTTTAGGCTGGTTCATGGTGGCTTTCTGAACATACGCCCCACAATGGTGGAAATCGGCTGGATCTTAAACTCTACTGCTATAATGAGATGGCAGCGTTTCTGGGGTTTCTTTGAGACAAGTTTTGTCAGTAGTGTCACTACAAGCAACAAAACCATTTTTATGATGTTTATTAGTTTAAGGATCCTTTAATTTCCGCTATCAGGGTGTTATAAACATCCCTACTTAAATCAAGCAGCTTATAAAGTAAGTTACATGATGAAAAAAGGGATGGTTCTTCAAAGTTGCAGAATTATGGGTCCAGGTTTACTTTGCTTACTCTCATACATACCTGTTCCTGGTTATTCACATACAAATCACTAAGTAATGCAGTGTGTTTTAAGATACATAACACTTTAAGCGGTTAAAGTATTTTAGCACTTGAGTAGCAGAGCCCTGTTAATAAACACTACCTTATTTAATTTTCTGAGCACACAATATATTGAATCCATCAAGTTTTGTGCTTCTTGTTGGTTAGTTAAAGAAACACACAGCACAATAGAGGGAACATTTTGTTAGTTTTCTATTCATTGGTTGGAAAAGTGTTTGTCAGACAGATTCTTTCAAGTAGAAACGGTATAGAAACAGTTATGCTAGTTTTACCACGTAGCTTGTAATATAGGCTGTGGCGTTTCTCTGGAGGGTAGTAGCCCAAGTTTTGCCCAACATGGCTGAGGTGTGATTTTTTTTTTTTCATAGTCTTTCTCACATGAATAACAAGCTAGGAGTTAAATATTTAAAGGGGTTAGCACCTGAGTATCAGAGCACTTTTGGTAAACACTATCCATCCATTTTCTATGCCGCTTAGCCATTGTGGGTCACAGGGAAGCTGGAGCCAATCTCAGCTGACTTCAGCGAGAGACATAATGAACAAGTCACCAATCTATCGCAAGGATGATGAACAATGATAAACTACAGTACTTAGTGATATTTTTTGAGCACAATAAAAATAGAAACAGTTTAGCTAGTTTCACCCTGTGACTTGCAATGTAACTAGCAGCATTTCTCTGAATTTTAGCTAAGCTAGCTACACTTTAGCTTAACCTTAGTTTGCTCATTGGTGCTGGGGTGCTTACTGCGACAAGATGACAACATACTCATACTGCCATATTTGTAAAGCAATAATAATGATGATGATAATAATAATAATAATAATAATAATAATAATAATAATAATAATAATAATAATAATAATAATAGTGATACAATAAGCTTTCACCTGTCCCTTGTTGTGCCCCAGTATTTGCTGCAAACATTGAGCTGTTGTGATAAATCATGAACCTTACAGCCTTCCCTAAGGTCCATTTTGAGTGATTCTCAGCAGCACGTTAGCCGAAGTATAAACTAGACATAGTTTATTCACCAGCTCTGCCCTCAGGTGACCTGATATCTGGGATATCATCAAACAGATATTTACACATACGAGTGCACCAAAAAAAAAGGATCAAATGTATGGTGCATGGGTCAACAAGACCATCTTTAACCCCCTCCTGCAACCTGAGTGCTCTTAACCCAGCTAACCTTTCTTAGTTTTGTGATTTGTCTTAATTATGGCACTCTGGCAGAGCTGGGGGGAAAAAATCCTTATTGAAGACAGGCACAGTGTTTTATTGAGGTCATTTACCGAGGAAAACTGGAATGACAGCCTGAAGCTGTACAAAGCGGTAGTAAGACTGTGTGTTTTGGCTGGACGGCTTTACGCACAAAGCCAGCTTTTACCCTCTCACTCCACTCACCTCTCAATGCGTTTCCTCTGCAGCTCTGTACCAGAAGGTCACGCAGGGTTAATCAGTCATTACACAAACACAGGCTGATTCCAAACACAAATACACACACACATACTCATGCTTAAGGCTAGTGTTCACCAGGGAGAGGAGAGAGCGAACATGCCTGTCTGTCTGGCCCACCCTCTGGAAGTTTTATTAAAGCAGTCTGTGACAGATGACTGGTGATGTGTGATTTGTCTGGCACTTTAGAGTGGAGAATCGCCGGGGAAGTGCCACTCAAGAGGCCACTGAACTCCTTTCGTTGCATTCTCTCTTCCTCTACTCAACACAGGAAGGGAGATACATCTCCACTGAGCAGATTAATGAGGAATGATGACTAAAACCAGCAGCATGCTTGGCACTACTGTAGATGCTGTTATTGACAGTTCTTACACAGGATTTGGCTTAAGTAAAGTTTTTTTCAGTCTGTAAGAGCCGGTCTTTTACCTCAGTATGGTCCATGTCTTCCATTTGTGGAATAATTCCTTAACACGGTCAAATTTTGACATTTCTATTACACACACACACACACACACACATACATATATACACACTGTAATTCTGAAAACCACAGAAATGTCTTAAAGCCTTTCGCCCACATCTCAACCCGATCATCCCCAAAAGTGAAATCGGAGAAAATTGCATTTCGTTCTAGTTATAATGAAAGATGCCGTGTCTACATCTACATGTATATCCTAATCCAATACACTGGGAAACAAGTTTTCATTTTGATTATCAGCATCATCCACATCAGTCTTTGTCTCATCACCTGAGGTTGAAGTCTCTCCTGAGATTTAAACGCAAGCCTCAATGCTGTGTCTCATCACTTCATACTAACGTCAGTGGGTAATAATCGCTTGATTCTTGTTATTAATTTCTTTTGATTAGGTCGTTTAAACATTTAAATTTTATGCACAAGAGTAGGCGTTTTGATGTGATCGATGTGATTGCGCAGGAGCATCTCGGATTTTTTGACAACCGAAATCCAAAATCTGCTGAATTGTTGAGGCGCACGTGCAGTTCTATCCGAAAACTCGATGAAGGTGTGAGAAACGCAACATAGCTAGCAGAGCTGTAGACATCATTCTGCAGATTGACTGTTTTTACTGCGGCATTCTTACATTACGTGATCTTTGCAGGCAAGGTTAAAAAATGACCTAAATAAAAGCATTTCCATATTGTTTTGGTAAAATTCACTTATGTCTTTTTTTTTTTTAAATACAGATATCAGTGCACATTATTAGGAGAAAAAACCCATTTTGGTCTAAACCCAACTTCTCATTTTCACCTATTTTCCAGAATTCAGCCACAGCGACATTCGATGGATTTCAGAGAGTAATTGCTTGACAGAATGTCATTTCTCTTTCTCACGTGGTCAAAGAGCACATAGTTCCTGATAGCTTTTTTTTTTCTAGCCTAACGCTGTAGTTCAGGGCAGCAGTTGCCATAACCATATGCCCAGTGTTGGCCATCATGGCCGTTATGATCTCCTGCCAGCTTTACCTCCTGCCAGCCATTAGCGTTTCGCTGGAAAGTCTGGCATGTGCGTATAGACTCATATGTCCCATGTGTCATTCATCTGCCACACTGCTTCGTATAGCGCTCATTTGTCCATTCGTCCACCATTTTCCATGCCTACTGTTTGTTTAGACATTTCATTATCCTAAGGTGAATGTTAGCATGTGAGCCAGCTGTGGGTTAATACCTGAAGGAAAACGAATTAGTTTTTTTTTTTTTTTTTTATCAGGCGGAGGAGACATTGTGTGAACGAATTATGTTATTCAGAGGTGGGCCCGCTAATCTGGCTCAGCCGCTGTCGGGCACCGGCGGAAGATTTATGACTTAATTATCTCAAAAATTGCTTTGGCAAGCTGCTGTTAGGCCACAAGGACCAGTAGAAGAGCCCAGAAAGAGAGGTGGTACACTGCTGAGTGGCTCTCACCTACAGACCTGATGGGTTCAAGCACTTGTGTCTTTCACAGCCTTGACCTTAAGGTTGAAATAGGCTCTGATTTAGCCCTTTGTGCCATTATTTATTTTTATCGAGTCAATAAGTAAAATGGATTGTTCATTAAGTCAAGAATGTTGTCTGTCGTCTCTTTTGATTTAATTGCAGTGCGTTGTTTGAAATGCTCAGTGTATGTATAAGTCATCGCAATTTTTGGAAATATATACAATATTTAATAAAATAAACAGAAAATGGATCTCTTGGCATATAGGAAGATCCTTCTGCTCAGGTGTTTGCAAAGAAGTACAATGATCTTAGTTGTGTTTATAAAATAAAAACAAAAAAAAATACAACAGATCTTGTTAGTCTCGGGTCAAAAAAATCAAAGACAACTTGGGTACAGTACACAATAAAGTTTGATGATGGAAAAGTCTTATTTTAGTATGGTTTAGGTAGACTGCTCCGTGGTCAATTAGACATGGACAGAGCGTAAGGGCTAAGCAGGAGAGGTGCTGGCAGTGGAGGTGCTCGGGCGGGACGAGGACAGAAGGTGGCAGCGAGGCCACATATGGAAGGTGTCAGCCGGGGTCAGGAGGGTGGCCCGGGTGGAGCAGAAGACACCTGGAGCACCGGCAGCAGTCATTGGTCTGCTTTAGCCAGTGCAGCTTACTCACACACTGGGTGTCACTGGGGCAAAACAGGAGCTGCATGATTACCATTAGCCACGGATCCAGTCTTCATAAGTATGCAGAATAAGAGACGGAGTCATGGACCATGCACTCACCAGTACGTAAAATATGCATTTAATTATGCACTCCTTTACGGGAGAGTGAAGAGAAATCCGTCTGCTTGGTTTAGTCATAATTGTGGAAATCAAGCAATCTTGCAAATCAGTTGACATTTTCACATCATTTACATAAAAGTGTCAACGTTTGCACACACACAAACTGGGACACTGTATTTATTATGCTATTATTTCATCAAGACTTATAGCATGGTGCAACAGTTCTCTATTTTTACTGTGTATTAGCTGGGTCTAGTGGGAATATTAATTATATAGCTTTGGACAACTTGGACATATTGTACCGTCCATGTCTACAAGTCCCATGATCCTCAGCCTGCGACCTCGTCACATGGCATCCAGTCATGCTCCTTTCCCCTGCTCACAGGCCGCCGATTATTGATGACACTCATCTGTTTGTCGTCACACTGCTCACTACTCATCTGCGACGATCCCCAGTTCCTGTGTTCATTAGTGAATTGACTAGAGCCCGCTGTATGTTTACTGCTGTAGTCTCATCTCGTTTATATCTTTTTGCTGACTGCCTGAGCATTAACCTACCTCACGTTCGTTTAAGTGCTATGCTGGTTTGAATAAAACATAATGGTAACATTATTCTGTATAATATTCTAATATTTGTTGTTGAATTTGAGGTCAAAATTTGCACCCGGAGCGGTTTTTGAATGTAAAATAAAATACAGTTTATATAGCAACAGATCCGAGATTTTAAGAATGAATTGTAGCTACAAAACAAAACATATCATAATAGAAAAAAATAGCTTTAGAATAACATGTGTGTGTGTGTGTGTGTGTGTGTGTGTGTGTGTGTGTGTGTGTGTGTGTGTGTGTGTGTGTGTGTGTGTGTGTACCAGCCTGATTTGAAAAAGGCTTCTGTTCAAAGGATTCGGGAATGTTAGTAAGTAGTTTTACTTCTGTACACGAGGAAGAGAAATTCCAAATATTTTGAGCATCTTGCTTTGTCACCTTAACAAGCACTGAAGAAATGTTTGTCAAATCTCAAAGATATAAAGGTATTTCATGTTTTGTTGCTTTAGTAAATTGCATTTCTTTGCCTTGTTCACTTTGCACTAAGGGCATGCACATTTTTGAACTCAACTACGTACCATGTTGAATTATATGAAAGTAAAACCCAGTCTGTGATCATAGAGATAAGATTATAGAGAACTATTTGTTCGAATTGTTCATTTTGGCCATGATCTCATGCCTCAGCTAAAGTGAATATAAAATTTCCAAGAGCTACTTGAATAATAATAATAATAATAATAATAATAATAATAATAATAATAATGAATACCCTGGGCACTTTTTATCCTCGCATGTGTTTTACTTTACGGCGTCTGACCTGTACCGCGTTGTTTTTCCATCTCCTGTTTGAGAGATCACTTACTCTCCTCGCATGTGGAGTATGTATAATTCACATTATTATATCAGGAATATCCATGGGGTGAAATTCAGCGACAGCAGGGCGTAGGAGTGACGAACGTTCTTCAGGCATGTTTACTGGATCATTAGAAAGGTGCTCAAGCACACCAGAGACTGACAGGATTAACCACATGTGCAGACAGACAGAAGTAAAAGTCCTATTTATATTTGGTGCACATTTGCATTCAACTGGAACACACATCAAAGCTGTGCGCAGAATAGTAATAATGTTTATCTTCTCCGAACACCTTCTCTACATGCATGGCGCATGCATCATGCCAGCTAGCTCCTGAAACGTGCTTCAGGTTCTGAATATTTTGTGCTTTTGCCAGTTTTATTCAGTTCTGTCTGGATGGATTTCAGGCCCTCTTTAAGCACAGACTTTCTACGAAATATCTGTGCATGTGCCAGTATTAGAATACTGAATCCAGTTCAGCTTTAAAGTGTGTGATAAGCCCGTCGGGGTAGTTGCTCTATCTTCGTGCCTGCCACAAATTAAATCCATATGGCCAATTTCTTTCTTTTTTTTTCTTTCCTTTTTTTTTTTTTTAGAGATTAATGTTCTCTCTCTGAAGATCCTTCTGTAGTCTAATCTTACTCTGCCCTTCTTTCTTTGTTTGCCTTGTGTGAATTACAAATACAATTTGAGAGCAGTGCTGGAGAGCCTTGATTATCTGACAGGAGCACTTGTGAGGCGCAATCCTGAGACACTTCCTCTCTCGCGATTCACAGCAAACCCCCTTTGCCCTCGTGTCCTGGTGACACTGTGTGTAGTGGTCTGGGAAAACCTACTGGATTTATAATGTATAGTAGAAAATGTCCAAATTTAACTATGTAAAGGGGTTTCGTAGACCACCACACACATGAGCCGAGCATTTTTAGCTCTTAGTGGAGAAAGCAAAGATTAAACAATTATTACAGGCAAAATAAATGCATGAAAACGTAAACAACAGATCTAAACATTTCAGCTTAAATTCACCTTTAAATGTATTTAGCTAGCGGCAAATACAGATTTGCTTCCCGCCAGAGGACACAGTGGAGCAGAGCCACGCAGAGGGCATTAAATAAGATGCAAACTCCCTATAAGTGCCTGCGAGCTTCTTAAGCCTCTGAAGTGCCAATTTTTGAATTAGCTTATAGTGTGTATACGAGTCCATTAATACTTCAGTCTTTTCCAATGCAGATGGTTAAAAGCTTGATTAACTGAAATCGCACTGCACTGCTTTATAGCACTGGAAACTCCGTGGAGACATAAAACCCACAATCCATTGCAGATGGGAAACAGGGATGCCTGCCAGACAGCCCCCTTTTTTTTTTTTTTTTTTTTTTTTTTAAATCTTCTTTGCTGAGAGCGCATGCAAATGCAGCAGCAGCACTCCTGCACAGCTCAGACTCTGTTCGGATGGGAATCTGGGAATCTCTGAAATGCAGGAGTGGCCACACAGTGAAGGAATGACATCTGCCTTGGCACACTGGGAAATTGGCCTTAGGGAAGCCTTTACTGTGGAAGGAAAGAGGAGAATTTCTGAATGCTGACCTGATGGAGCTACTTCCAGCTACAGCCTCTCGAAAACCTCTCCCCATCGCTGTTCATACCACAACCTGATTTCAAATGAGATCCACATGCCTGGACGAACTTTTATATTTTTAGATGTCCAGTGCTGCTTTTTTCACCGTTTCACTCTTCCTTATCTCTCCATGGCACTTTATAAACTCTTAGCATTAGCACAAAAAAAAGTGGGTCTGTTAGATTTGTTGACTTTTAAAGTGCCCTCGCCATGGGGCAAATGGAAAGGAATTTCCTTGAAGTAGCAATGCCTTTAACAGGCAATGAAAGCACATACAATAGCAGCTGTGTTTTAATAGTGGACTCATTTACTTCCTGTGCCTCCTTTTCCAACCTGCTATAAAGTACCCGTGTGTACCAAGACCAGTATAAATGGCTGACAGAGGGTTGTTTTTTTTTTTTTTTTTTGAGACATACAAGAGGAAAAGGTAGGAGTCCCTTAAATGAGGACATTGCTACTGATAAGAGTAGTAACGGTATAGGTGGGAGGAATTTATTTACCCGGTTTAGATAGATCCATATCCAGGAAGTGGCCTCTGTATGATTACTAGGGCAGGCTTCATTAAACAAAATGAGCATATATGGGTGGAAGCAGAAGTATAAACTGTGTATCATTTATTGAGTTTGGACTTTGCTTCTTGGATGCATTTGGTAAAAAGCGTTAGTATTAATCCACTGCTCTTCCATACTATATTGACCCAAACATAGGTGCACTAGGCTGTAAATTATAGACCCATGTCCATATTTTCTGCACTACATTGGTCAATTTTTAATCCTTTATTGGCTTTATGTCACACATTTTCTTAATTTAATGGAATATTTTGAAAATTCAACAAGCCAGATTGGCATCTCTAGCTTTCACCAGAGGCTGGAATCATATCATTAAACCTGCTCAGATACTGCATACATTCAAAAATGAAAAAAAAAAGGCATTTTTACTAAAATGCGAAATGGACAACAGCATTTCCCCCTGTAGTCTGTCTGTAAATATGCAAGATTATCATGTTTGCACCGTTTAAAAGCAGGTTGTTATGAAAATCTCTTCAGTCCAGTGATTGTTTCTTGCACCTCAGCACTGGTTTTGTCACAATCTTGAAAAGAAGTGGAAGTGCAGGAGGGTATATACGCAGAGAGCCAATCAGATTTCATATTGCCTTTAAGATCCTGAAGCAAAATATGTTAGGCAGCCCATGGACTGTGGGCATTGCATTTGAGTCTGAGGCTACCGTAATTTGCATAACTCGAATTGTATGGAGTTTAAGCTTCATGAAGGTGAAGTTCTTGTTCGCGTTTTTCATGCGACTTCATCTGTGTGAAATCCGCGCGCACTGTGGGCTGATCATTCCAGTGGATTTAAACTCCTAAATGCATCATCCTCTGTACCATGGAGAGCAGTTGTGCAGAAAACGTGGAACCCTGCTCGATGAGAATATTGCCCAAGTTATAATAATCATCTTTATTTACTGCTACTGTTTGGTGCAGTAGGCATCATTGCCTCCATGCGACACTTTTGTCTTAACAATGCTGCATTGCATTTGCCTGAATCCTGATGCATATCTGGCTTCTTGAACTGACAATTCCTTGTACGTTGGTGAGTCATTTCACTGTCAGGAAGAAATCCCTCTGTCACAGGAAAACCGCAGCTATCCTTCTCCCTTGTTCTTTCATTCTGGCATGTGTCCATCAGTGTGAGCACATGTCCTGGCTTTGTTTGCATTATTGTGGATTAGATTACTTGGGACAGCAGTCCAGAGGCCAGGCCCAACGCAGTGCAGTGCACAAAGAGCATGTGTCAGCCTTTAAAAATATATATTCACATGTAACTGGACACCCGTGGAAGCTCGTTGTTGTGTGGCTTGACTTCTCGGCCCTATTAGACGCTGCCTTATGACAGCAAGCAAATTTGGCCATGCGGTTTAGACTGAGGAAATAGCTGCAGTCACCTGATTTTCAGATCTGCTCCGGAAAGATCTGGAAAATGGACTCTAAGGAAGATGTTTACTATATGTCTGAAAGAATTTGTGGATTTGCATCATCTAAGTGGCATATGGATTTCACAAATAGGATTGCAGAAAAAGCTGCCAAACACCTTCAGTTGTGTAGAACACACAAGAGGTGAATACACAATTGTGTATGATAGAGTCTTCCTGGGAACACCAGAAAGGGCATGTAGAGATGCTTGAAAATCATACAGATGTTTGACATATAAAGTTTTAACGGTTTGAAATCTGCTTAATTTTAAACATGCGTATTTTCTAAATAAGTGTACAAAATGAGATTTTATTCAAAGAATAAAAACATTTCCTAGTGTCATCAGTGCAGATCAGATAAGCTTTTCTTGTGTATACTGAGCCTGCTTTAGACGACTTTGATGCTAAACTGATCTTATTACTATAGAGAAACCATATTGCTGGTGGTAAGTGGTAGGTCACCTTCTATGAGTATTAAATAATTACCTGCTCGCTAATATTACACAATTATGCACCAGCTACCAGTTGAAAAGACACTATAGATTAAAAGCAAAGGGCAAAAACACAAAGAGCTCCATTTGAGCTCGGGAGCAAAAGCAGAAATCAGCATTTGACATTTATAATTTATTGCAAATAAGCCACTAAAGCTTTATAACACTAATTTAAAATATTGGAGATTCCAGACAGATAGCAAAGGCACTTTAGTGTACCGAACCCACATCTATATAAGAAGTTAAATGCTATTCTCTGTTATACTGGCTAAAAAAAATCAAGCCCTGTACAAACCCTGACCAACGATGGGAACTCATATGTATCTAAAGCCGTTTAGCACTTTAGCACCTCAGACGTAGCACAGTGTTAGCAGTGACAGGCTTTTCCAGTCGGTGGATTTTCCATGGACACACACGTGCCAGAGGAGATGCCTTTCTCTTTATGGGGCTCAGCCCCAGTGATGGCCGTGTGTGCGCAGTCCGGGGGCCTGGGCCATAAATCCCGAGTCCTCCAAAGCCCACACAGCTCCTACTGTGTCCTGCTGTTGCCCAGCCATTTCTGTCTGACCTGCTGTGCCATGTTTAATGGCTGTGAGGAACAGCCCAATCATTTACCTCAGCTTAATGCCCTTTCTTATGGTGTCTAAGCAACCACCATCTTCGACTGGGTAACATACTTGCCGCTTGTTAGAAAATGGGTTTGGTTTGCAAAATGAGTCCAGCTTCCTCTGGAGGAGGATGTGGCCTATGAAGCCATTTCTGGCATGCCTGCTTGCTCGGAGCAGAACCCAGGGAAGAGTAGACCTGCGGATGATTTGAGACTCACAGAGACAGAGACATGGTTGGAAATTCCCCTGCTCTGTTTATGTGGTTCAGCGCTGTGCTGTATCCTAAGTGTGTACAAGCTTAGTCATGAAGTCCTTTTCATCATTCTCCAGGACTGGAGCTGGTTGGACTTTGTCACGCGATTCCCACTGTGTATGTGTAGTTATGATGAGCTTTTTAAACTGTTTGTGTACCTTGGCTATTATTTGATTATGAACATTCATCATGTGCTCGCTGGTTTTAATCACTGTCTCTGTGTCTCTCTCCCTCTGTCTCTCTTGCTCATTTTTTCCCAGCCCCCTCTACAGTTTCCATAATGCACCAGGTTAGCCGTACCGTGGACAGCATTACTTTGTCCTGGTCGCAACCGGATCAACCCAACGGAGTCATTCTGGACTATGAGCTGCAGTACTATGAAAAGGTACTGGAACCACACACCCACACACACACACACACACACACACACACACACACACACACACAC
>JAQMCW010000016.1:8573167-8583701 GCA_030068335.1 Chrysichthys cranchii | reverse complement strand
CACACACACACACACACACACACACACACACACACACACACAAAGAGAGAGAGAGAGAGAGAGAGAGAGAGAGAGAGAGAGAGAGTCATTTATCTTTTCCACCTAGTGGCATGTTTTTAGGAGGTGGAAGGAAACCAGAGAATCCAGAGGAAACCCACATGGACAAACACATAACCTTTACACAGACAGGAGCCTGAGCTCAGGATCAGACCCAGGACCCTGGAGCTGTTCAGTGGTAACGGATAAATTGATATATCTCAAATTTCTATTTTTTTGCACAACAATTTAAAATTAGGTTTGGAAATATGCATATGTATCTATATTTATTGATAATATAGATAACTAGACATATTCCTTATATTTATAATAATATATCTATATTTATGTATTCGTTTATTTTGGCAACAACTCGACTCTTGTTTTGTAAAAAAAAAAAAAAAAACCCATAATAACAAAAAATACACTTCCGGTGCGCTGCGCACAAACATCCCCAAATGTTGCTGCCTTCACACAGCTATTAGCAACATCCATGTTTAAAAAAAAATATATGAACTATTAAGAACGGTCAGATTATTTTTTTTAACGACCGAGAGTAAAAAGAAACTACAAAAAATTATTCTACCTGAAGTTAATTTGGTTGTCTTCGTTTCGCTAATCTGCACTTGGTAAGCCTTCGCCCCAGCGTCCCGCCTCGCTTAAACAACAAAGGTTTAGCACTGTTAGCATGCTAACCGCTAACTAGCAAACCTTCTTTAGTATCTTGAGAAATATTTAAAATAGCCTAGCCGGCTCGGAGAATAGAGATTTTTCAGGACTTTTCAGTGTGTATAATCTGGGATTTAAAGGTTTACAAATTCAGAACTGGGTGTAAATTTAACGTTACACTATAACACTATGCTGCACTGATAGCAGAGACAACGGTATGGACAAAGGTAAGAGTTCGTGTACTTATTATTATTATTATTAGTAGTAGTAGTAGTAGTATAAATATTCGGAGTAATTTCAGTGGATCTCGTTACTGGTCCTGTGAGAAGAGGCTCAGATGAGTTTGGTAATGAATAAATGTATCTGGGAATGAGCAGACTAATTCACATCTGTCATAATGTATTTTGGTGTGAGCACGTCTTCAAGAGTCTTGTAGAGAATTCTGTCTCATTTATAAGTCACAATTTATTTTGATTGATAACAGTTAAACCAGTCAATTGAGACACCTGGAGATGATAGGGCTGGGCGATATATCGATACAGTATCGTTATCGTGATATTTAATGCTCATATTGGGAGCTGCAGTGTTTTCACCATGTGAATAGATCCGTGACGACAGTGTATGATGTCGTTTGATGTGTACAGTTATCTTAATAAATACAGTGGAACCTTGATTCGCAAGCATAATCCGTTCTGGAGATGTGCTTGAAATCCAAATCACTCGTATATCAAAGCGGGTTTCCCATTAAGAAATAATGGAAACTCAGATAATTCATTAAACAACCCACAAATATTTATTTAAAAATTATTAATACAAAATATAAAGTAAAAATACATAAAACTAAATAATCTGCACTTTAGCTTTGAACAGAATCGTGGCTGATGTGAGGGAGACGAGAGAGCGTCAGATACAGGAATATCAAAGGCTACAACAAAAACACAGAAACTGGTGTACAAACAAGAGTCAAAACATGAGCAAGGTAAACACTAGAACAGGCATGCCCAATCATATCCGCAAAGGGCCGGTGTGGGTGCAGGTTTTCATTCCAAACAAGCAGGAGCTTCACAAGAACCTATTGAAAGCTAAGATCAACTGGATAAACAGGTGGAATCAGGTGAGACTTTTGCTTGGTTGGAATGAAAACCTGCACCCACACCGACCCTTTGCGGATAAGATTGGACACCGCTGCACTAGAACATGGCTTGGCAATAGCTCAGGGAAATGCAAACTAATGCTTCACAAACTTAGCGTTCATAAGTCAGTCTGTTTATAGTCTATATAATTTGTGAGCATGGCGCAAATCCTGGAAGTATTCTATCTGTGAGTCCTCCAGCATGCACCGCTATTGGGAGTGCCGAACAGGTGTGCTGCACGCGCGCTCCACGTGGGCAGATCCATGACAGAGAGCAGGAGGGTTGTTGTGTGTTACTTTCATTACAACTCACAGAATCACTGCAGTCTGTCGTCTCACTGGGATCTTTTTCTCTTCGTGCGACTTTAACAAGGAAACTATCCAATGATGGCTGCTTTTGCCTCCTTTTGAGGGTTTCGCGGAAATGTGACGTTGCATTGTCATTAAACAGATGAGTGACACCCACACTAACAGTATATGCTAGCGCGGAAGCCACAATCCTGCAGTGAGAGAGAGAAGTTGTGATCACGTGAGGCTCTGCAGAGGAATACTACTCATATTGCAAAACCTCGCCCGTTAATCAAGGCAGAATTTGAAAAACTTGCAGACTAAGGTTCCACTGTATTTTAATTTTTAGGTCCTATTGCCCAGCCCTAGGAGATGAGTGTTTGTGTGTGTTTTCAGACATTAAGGCAGATGTGGTCTCTACAGTAGTTGGAGGTGTAAATGTGGCAAATCTGGCAGCTCGGAGCAGGTCTGAGGATGAAGATCAAGCCATCGTGAAGGACATAAAGAGACCATCAGCTCAGGCCTTCGGTGGAGGAGGTCTAGTCCCGAAAAGAAGAAGCTCTTCCAGGTCAAAATCGAACTTCACTTTTATTTATTATTATTTACACATTACTGATATCTACTGTGATCTTAGTTTGTGTTTTATGATACTAAATGGTTTTTTTTATACACCATATGGCCTAAAGAATGTGGATGCCTGACCATCACTCCCTTATGTGGTTCTTCCCCAAACTATGACCCTGAAATTGAAGCACATCATTGTCTAGAATGTCTTTGTATGCTGTAACTTTAAGGTTTCCCTTCAGTGGAACTAAGGGGCCCAAACTGGTTCCAGCATGGCAGTGCCCCTGTGGACAAAGCAAGCTCCATCAATACACAGGTTGCCAAGATTGAAGTGGAAGAACTTGAGTTTTCCGCACAGAGCCCTGACTTCAACCCTGTTTAAACACCTTTGAGATGAACTAGAACGCTGACTGCGCCCCAGACCTCCTCACTCGACATCAATGTCTGACCTCATTAAAGCTCTTGTGGTTGAATCCCCACTAGCAAAATCTAGAGTGAAGCCTTAACACAAAAGAGTGGAGATTCTTCTAACAGAAAAGAAGGGACCACATCTGGAATGGAATGGAATGGTCAGCATGCACGTAGGATTGTAATGGTTAGGTGTCCACAAACTTTTGGCCATGTGAAGTAAGATAAAAAACGTAAAAAAATAAATTAAAAAAAACTATATATATATTTTTTTTGCCCTTAATGTGTGTTTGTTTGGACCCTTTTACATAATTCCGTAAGGATAAAATAAAAAGTGTTGTGTATTCCCAGTACGGCTGAGCGACGTGACCTAAAAATGATATCTCAATATTTTCCTGATAACAATACAATAATCCCCCGCTATAATGCGGTTCACATTTCACATCCCAGGCTATTCACAGATTTTTATTTAGGATTAATCAAATTTTTGTGGATTTCCCCAGAATTTTGTGGCACCCGCAAAACCTATAGTGAATTGTTTGTATGGATTTTTCAAAACAGCTGTTTCTTGATTCGGTTGCTTATGTCGGTGCAGTACCATCTGTTGTTTATGATGACTGTAGTGGTTCTGAAATCCAGTCTGTAGCAAGTGGGTGTTAATTACAGTATTATACAGTATAGAGAATTGCGTAGGTTAGGCTAGTGTACTACATACATACAGCACGTAAAATCTAAGTCCAGGCTACGCTAGTATAGTATACAGCACATTACAGTACTTGCAATAAATGTGATGTTTCTATGAATTTGATATAAAATTCACCTCGCTATATGCCTGCAAATGTTTTCTATATCTCCTCCTGAGAACCGAAGTCTAATGGTGTGTGCCTTGTCCTTTCTCCTCACTGTTTCTCTTCTTTCGTAACTCATAACTATTCAACTTGATCATTTTCTCCAAACCGGAAGAAATTTGGCAGAAGAGTAATACCCAATGGTCCTCATATGAGGATCTTACAAGGAAATACACACAATGTAGTTTGGGGGAAAATGTGATGTCCTCTCTGGAGAACATTGGGGTCTCAGGAGGATATGATGTTTGATTGTGTCTAGAATGTGTTGAGTGTGGGAGGATAATATACGTCTTAAACTTTTTTTTTTTTTTTTTTTAAGTATTTGCGTGTGGTGTCCATGTGTCATGGGTTTTTTTTTTTCTTTTGGGAATATTTGGAACATAACACCCATGAAAGACAAGGGCCTACTGTATTTATCTTGAACATAATGCTATGAAAATAAAGTTCAGACACAAAAGAACAAGCAGTACAATCAGCTGGAGCCAGGGGGTGCTCAAAAGGTGTAGTGCACACAGAACGCTTGTAATATAATAGGTCTAATATTTAGCCAAGCCAAGCCAACTTTATTTATGAAGCACTTTACATAGAGGAATCACCAACCAAAGTGCTGAACATAGGAATAAAATACATTGGAATAAAAATACAAAACAAGAAATAAAACAAATTAAAACATAATAAAATACAACCACAATTTATTATGCTCATTCTGCATATCATGCTACATGACACAGACTCTTGACTGACGTATTCATGGTGGGTAAAACACTGCGGCTAGCTATTCATTTCTGGAGAAAAGTTGATCATTTTCATTATTCATGACCCTCACAACATTCAATTGAATGGTCATATCATGATAACGATATTTTATCGATAAATTGCCCAGATTTAATTCCCACCTGACTGTATTTACTGGGATGTCACTGGGAGCATGAACCTCCGTGAGACGTCTAAAACATGCGAAACTGGATACGACATGTAACTCATTTCAATACCCAGCCATATCTGCCGATGGTTTTTGTCCCCCCCCGTTATGAATTCTCCACCAGTCGTTAGTGAGGCAGTGTGAGTATGTGCGTTCGGAACATTCTGTGATGTGTTTTAGATAAATAATCATAAACATGATGTTCTGTATCACGGAAGGGAACTACGTTGGGCTGGAAAGATTGGCCAAATAGCCGACCACATGAATGGAGAGCTTTCCGACTGTAGACAGTTTTAATCAGTAGGCGTATTACATGTTATTCATGACAAAATGGAGCACTTGAGTCCAGTCAACACTTTCAGCAGTTTTCTCCCCTTGGCCATTTTACCCGATTATTAAAAGGACATTATCTGTTTGAGTATAGCTGTTCATTCTATTTTCATGCCAGTAATAGAAACTAATAGGCCACTTAATGGCAGATACAGCATTTAAGCAATGCTTAAGCAAATCGTTGTTCTTTTCTTTCTTTCTTTATAAGTCAAAAAATGAAATCATAAATCAATAAAAGGAAACGATTCTGTTTTCCACTGATAGATAACATGCGAAATGCCAAATTGTCTCAGCACTATAAGTATCTTTCAGACCTGTGGGAAACACTGTGTACAAACCTCATTCAGGAACATCATGTCTGGTCACAAGACGTTATACCAGTGATTCCCACTGGAGCTGTGGCAAAAAATTAGTGCTAATGTTACCAGGTCACCAACGGATAGTTGGACATTTTGACTTTACCGTTTTGCTCCCGTTCCCTCACGACACCATTACAGCATAATGGCGATAAATAAACGCTTTTCAGTGTGAATGTGAATGGGGTTCTGGGTAGAATATACTGAACATGCAGTGAACCCTGTGTAACACCAGTTAATCATATTACATTCCTGTCTGAGTTTAGTTTTTACGCAAGTATGAATGCTTATCCTTAAACAGTCATATCCCAACCATCTACTTTTTCCAGGTCAATAAAGAGGAAGAAGTTTGATGATGAGCTGGTTGAGAGCAGTCTGGTGAAGTCCTCCAGCAGGGTTAAAGGCCCACCAGGCATCGAGCCGATCCGCTGCCCTGGAGCCGAGCCATCGTCCAGTGAGAAAAAAAAGGTACTGAATATAAATCTTGATGCACAAATGTGGTTGCGTTTATTGGAGGTTTGTTCTTTTTTTTTTTTTTTTAAGTCCTTTTCCATTTGATTTCTCTGATTATAATGAAAAGATAGCAATACTGTGGCATTGACACTATTAGCATGTCGCTACTGGAGTGTTAAACAGACTATTGACACTTTTACAGTACACAGTAATATTCAACATGCGCCTTCATGTAAATAAGCAGTGGGTAGTGTTTGAGGTTAAACATGTATGGGAATTTTGTGTAAACCTGAAACATTTGTAAAGTAATGCCACCTTTTTATTCAAAACACTGGCAAGAAAAACAAAGAGTAGGTTGGAGAATATTTGTAGAAGGCTTCGCTCTTCCATGCAGAACATTTTCAAGATTATTTATATACTTTGATTTGGTGCTTGTGGACTGCACTCATGAATTCAGAAATGATGGATTTCTCATCGACACTCATTTCCATGTTCGTATGGATATATGATGTCTTACTGAAGAAATTTAGTGCACAGCCCTGATTTAAGCACTTCCATTTGTTTCTGTGTGTTTATCAGGTTTCCAAGTCCAGCACGTCTTTAACTCCTCCACTCACCATGGTGATCACGCCATCCCCAATCACCAAACGAGTGAAGAAAAGCAAGCAACCGCTGCACATCACTAAAGACCTGGGACGCTGGAAGCCCACAGACGACCTGCTGCTCATTAATGCAGTGCTGCAGGTCAGAAACATTTCATGTCCACAGCGAAGTCAGATGTTTTCATAGTCCATTTCTGTAGCTCAACAGCGGAGGATGTTTATTGAAAAAAAAAGTCAGAGTAGGATATTAAAGGTTACTGTTCGAATTACTGACAGTCAGGGATGCAATAATCATAATAACTAGTTTACATTAATAATAAATAATAATAGAAGCACATAAACAAGGAAAATTGACATGGATTTCAGATCTTCTATGACTGATTCAGTGCAAAATCAACAACTTTAATAATAATGATAATAGTATGGCAAAGGATTCCAGCTCCACATTTGCAGCTAGAATTTTTCTCTCTATCATTAGCCATCAATCCAGTATCAAAGAGTGGTTATTGGATGGTTTAGGGTTTTTTTGGTGACTGATTAATATTAGCAATTACAGGCACTTATGATACACTTATGCATTATGCATATTGGCATATTTTTTTACCAACAGCTTTCTGCTGTTTGAACAAGGAAATAATGAAGGCGGACAGCATCGAGGACACTGGATTATTCTCAGATGACATGAGCTGGTTATTTAAAGATCCCATCAGGCCACTGTTTCCTGTTGGACTCGATAGTCATATTAGGACATTCCCTGCTATAATACTGATGCAGTCACTTTGACTGTGACTGTTCACAGCCAACTCTCAATGGTGGAAGGTTTTGTTCCATTGTTGGCAGTTCTTGCATTCAAATGTGCTATTAGAAAAAAAAAAAAACCACTTTGGTTTGCGTTGGAAGTCTGATTTCAGAGCTGGGAATTTCCATTTACAAAGCAAATAGTCAGCTAGAGACTTTGGAGTTTACCACAACTGATTGCATTGTCCTTTACCAGTGTTTTACTGCAAATCTAATCAAAATATGTCTCTAATAATTTTTAAATTTCATGGTGATGTGGGAAGCCAGGTTTGCTCGCTACCTAGGATTGCCATTAGTTAGCAATGCCACCTGAAATAAACACTCTGCATGGTATTTAGCTCGTATGAACATCATGCTAATATGACCACAGAAAAAACTTGGATAATGCTGTGTGTGTACGCTGATTAAATGAGACTAAAATAGGCAGACGTGCCAATAAACAGTATAAAACTGCAGCTTTTGCTCACTGTTCAGGCAGGGTGTTGCCATTTTGCATTTTTAACTCAGGGTTTGTGAGGACATCCTGACTCTCTGAGTCAGAATTCCAGTTGAGTTTTCTGACTCGGAACTCGGACATACCGACTTCATACCGAGTACAAATGTAACACAGCATAAGCAAAAGCTAAACTTAATAAACAGTAATGGTACTTGTCGAATTTACTTGGTAAGAAATAAGGTGTCTAATTAATGTGCATATAGATCAGTTTTGTTTTGTACATACAGACATTTTTAATATTATGAAATAGTTCTTCTTTCTTCCTTTAAAAACTTGATAAAAAGTTCCTTAAGTGCACATGTACCAGATACTATATATATATATATATATATATATATATATATATATACACACACACATACATATATATGTATGTATGTATGTATGTGTGTGTGTGGTGTTCTCCAGACTACAGATCTCACCTCAGTTCATCTGGGAGTGAAGTTCAGCTGCCGGTTCACACTGAGGGAGATTCAGGAGCGCTGGTATGCGTTACTCTATGACCCTGTCATATCCAAGTAAGTGCAGT
Source organism: Chrysichthys cranchii (assembly GCA_030068335.1). Taxonomy (NCBI): domain Eukaryota; kingdom Metazoa; phylum Chordata; class Actinopteri; order Siluriformes; family Claroteidae; genus Chrysichthys; species Chrysichthys cranchii. The sequence goes on along the minus strand of JAQMCW010000016.1, from coordinate 8,575,270 downwards.
GAAAAACACCTTCCAAAGTGAACATATTAATCGCACACGTTACAGTTTGCCTGGCTTTGCCAAACAAAAAAATTTCATGATTTCCTATAGGCACAGAATATGAACTGCAGTCAATGTGAACCCTTCTTGTTCCACTTGCTAAACGTGTCTTTCATTATTCATATGCACTTGTGTGTGTGAGATGATGATGATGATGATGATGTCTGCAGGCTGGCTTGGCAGGCCATGAGGCAGCTCCACCCCGAGGCTATCGCCGCCATTCAGAGCAAAGCTCTGTTCAGCCAGGTCGAGGAGGCACTGCTTGCCAAGATTAGCTCTGTGAGTCAGCAGGTTGTTTCCCCCTCAGAACATGCTCACATGACCAGAGTAATAAACAATTCATCAGACTAGAAATTAGACAACAAGCAAACATGGAAGTACGCAAAGCAACAGCATGAGTCTGAGTTTCCGGGCTTTACATATGTACATTGAAGATTTAGAAATGTGTGGTTATACCAGCTACTGTTGTTACAGGATTTTTTCCGTCTAATAACATTAGCTCTTACCAACATCTAGAGCGCATCTCGGACGTTGTCTGTAGGGCTGGACAAATTATTAATTCATCAACCAGCCCACCAGTCGAGCGACATATCTGACACGCTTGAACATGTTTGTTTTGGTTTGCTAGGAACATATTTTACTAGGATAAAAAGGTAAAGAAGCTAAAGTAATAAAGTACATTTGGTGATCTAGGCTGTGTTCCCATATCAATACTTTCATGAGTACACTTACACATAGTACACTGTCTGCACTTACTAAGTGCCCTGATTTCAGTAGGTAAGTGTTGTTCCAAATCGCCTACTCCATGGTGCACTTACCGGAAATTACGACTGCCGCTGCGGCTCGTCATGCCGCCAGAAATCATCCCAGACTTTGAACAGCGAACAGATTTTTAACCCTTCACAGATTTCTGGTTTGCAAAAATGACTCCGCTAATGCAGGCTGTGTGGAAAATCCTTTCCGGTAGCCATTTTTATTTTATTTTTGAGCCGATTTGGGTCCACATCTTCCGCTACATAGCTAAGACGGCGGCCGTTCAGTGCGAAACATTGTTCCACACTCCAAGATTTGACCGTTATGAGGGCACCATCCGGGTCCTCTCAGTACACTTATTTTCGCCGCAATCTTAATGGGAACGCCCTACGTACTCAAATTACGCATAGTAAGAACAGAAAGTACGGATATTGGAACACAGCCCTAGATAGATCAGTGCATTGATAGAGTATGGAAAACAAAGGTGTGTATGAATTCCTGTGAATGGAGTTCTAGTTACAGCGTCAAAGTGCGTCACAGCACCCTAAACAAGCATAGCAAATGAAAATGTTTGTTTTGCAAGTCAATAATAAGTAGGGTTTTTCTTTCTTTGGTTAAATCACAGCTTAACCCTACCTGAACCTATGACAAATTAAACACAAACAGCTCAGAAATGAACTCCAGCAGTTGCGGGGACTCTGGACCTGTGCTTATCGACATACACATGAAATTTACGAACCAGATGGAGCATGTTTTAGACAAACATAGGAAATTATAACAGATTATTTCAGATGTTCTGTCAGGGAAAGCTAATAGAGAGCAAAAATGTTGCTCTCTAAGAACAGATGGGGCAAAAAATCCCTGCTGGTTACTGCTATATCAGCCATGAAAGGATTAGCTTGTGCCCTGGGCAATGATTAATAACAAAACTGATAACCCCATGCACAGTCTGTTTGTCAGCTTGTCAGGGTGCCAGGGCTACTGTTTTGTGCGTATTTTAATGAATGAGTATACATGAAAAACCTGCAGCCTTGTTGCTGAAATGTCACCGCATAATTAAATCACTGTTTGCTTTTATGTAGTGATAAAGGTGAGGATTATGGAGTGTGTACTGATTCATAGTTTGGTGGGGGGGTTGTATTCTCAAACTGAATTGCCCAACCTGCTCATCACATTTGCAGAATTTATTCATAATGGTATTTCTACATATTTTATTTAGGGGTGGGACTCGATTAAAAAAATTAATCTAATTAATTAGAGGCTTTGTAATGAATTAATCTTGATTAATCGCATTTAATCGCACAAGAAAAT
>JAQMCW010000016.1:8476500-8487816 GCA_030068335.1 Chrysichthys cranchii | reverse complement strand
TGATGTTTCAGGTCATATTTAAGCAGAAATGTAGACAATTCTAAAGGGTTCACAAACTTTCAAGCACCACTGTATATTAGATGTCCACACAGTCAAAGTTGTCTGGAAAACAGCATGCCTTTTCCCCCACCTACAAATGTGAACATGTATGAACTGATCTCAAATCAAACTGAAATGACTTATTACAGGACAGAATTACTAATAGAAAATAAAAAAAACACAAATGAAGTGTCATAGGCAATGAAATGAACGTTTCCCACCACCCATTTCGTACTCTTACACTCGTACAAGTTCTGAATATACCTTTCGATTTGTCACATATCCAAAAATGTGTACAATTATAAGTCACAGATTCTTACAGGCAAGACTTCTTTTTTTAATAAATCAGATGATCTCTGCAGAAAACATAGAAACAAAAATTAGCTTTTAAGCTGATGTCTTACTTCTGCTAAGTTTGCACAGCAGGCATATTGGCCATGGTAGTGCTTGCCCTGTTGCTGATGAATCATTAATATGTATTGATATTTGTCCATTTTGGCTGCAGATGTGTGTATTGTGACATGATCTTCTGGCACATAAATGTAAAGTGTACATGTATGTGGCGTTCTCTCTCAGTGTATTGACAGTACAGTACAGTCCCTGCAATTAGCATAAGAGAATTCAAGCTGAGCAAATAAACCCCTGCAACTGAAATGTACATTAATTATTATATTATCAAAAAAATCTAAGCAGGATCACAAGTAGAGGAGGTTCCCTCCTCCCTCCAAAGCACCACAGCAAACAGCCTTGTATGATGGATGTTTCTTATAATAACATTCTTTTGTGATTATAAAGAGCCATTTTTACATTTAAATGGGGAAAGAAGAAAGCTACAGGGTGGGCCTTGAAAAAGTAGCCCGCCCTTTCTCTCTCTGTCGTCCCATGTGTAGGTGCATAGACGTGAACAGGGACCATTTTGTTGTGACTTTTGTTTAAGTGAATAAAAACAATTCATTTGCTCATTCATCTTATCTTCCTATCAATGGAGGCAGGCTACTTTTTTGTGACACGCCCTGTAGAAAGAAAGCAAAACACCCCTATGTAAACCACTAAGAATAGACCGTAATTGACTGAACCCAGCTCTGTGTACTTCACTGCGAGAATAAATAAAAAGTTGCTCATCAGCTAAATCTAAGTTTGTTACAGAGATGGTTCATGAGATACACAGACAAATTTTGTCACCCCTGTCTTCCCTGATGATCTGCTACAGCACTCACCGCAACTCTCCTGTAAACTGGAATAACATATAACACTATAATTAACTTGGACAACATTGCAAGCACAGAGACTTGATTTTGGAGAGGGCCGTCTACAACATGGATACACATGCGTGTTTCAGCAGTGCTCGCGTCCATGACTCCTCTGCAGTTTAAAGTCTTGAGGTGGTAAAAGTCTGCTTCAGCTCTTCGTGCAACTCCCCGCACTCTCAGTGGGTGCATCTCATCCACCGCTCTCGTGTACTGAGAGGGTAACCCGACTCCACCATCAGCTGCTCGTTTATACGCCAATACTTATCACCTTTAAAGAAATACACCTTGCCGTTGGTCCATGTAAAGGCGGCATCCAGCTTGGATGGAATGCCAGTAAAGAGGCGGGAAATGGCTTTGGGGTAAATGCTCAAGTCATTATACACCCTTTCATCCCACTGCCAATAACCTGAGCCCTGGGGAAAGAAGATGTACAGTAATAAACATATAATACAAAAGAACCTAGTGCATAGGCTAGTATTCAGTGATAAATAAAAAAAAATGTGCACAAATATACTAAAATATTTTTTAAATGTTAGCATAAAAGCAGGAGTGAATTGTATAGACAAATACCGAGCAGTGTGTGGGGGCAAATGCAAAATTAAACACTATCCTGTCTTCACTCCGTAAATAATCACACGGATACCCCTTTTCCACCAAAAAGATTGTTTGAACTTTGGTACTAACTAGCAAACCAGCCTGCGTTTCCACCATTTCAGAGCTGGACTACTGTAATCAAGGCTGTATCATCAATGGAGGGCGTGGCCTAATCCCAAGGGCAAGTAATCCATAGTAGCAAGATGGTGGATCAGATTGATTACCTGTGAGCTTTTGTTCTGTTATTGCAGATGTCTGTGATTTATCCTTTTCCATTGTATTCTGTTCCAAATCGACATGGCCACTGAAAACTAGCTATCTTTTGGTTCCAGCTGGAACCCGAATTTCAGGTTCCAACCAGTTTATTTTGGGTCGAAATGCTCCCATAGGTTCAGCCTGAAAGCCATTCCCTGTTGGTGGAAAAGGGGTGTGAGGGGCTCAAAGCCAGAGATAATTTTTCCACCTGTAATGGGACTGCCCCCTTGTGGTTAAGGGTTTTTGTTTAATCAGAAAACTTAGCCAGGATCTGAAAGAGCCAGATTTGCCTGTTGCTGTGCATTACCTTGAAGAAGAAAATCTTTTTGTTCTTCTCAAAGTAGAAGGCAGCGTCGATGTTAGCTGGGATTCTGGTCAACTGTTTGGGGTAGCCGAAGTCGAGCCGGAAGTTTGTGTAGCGCCAAACTTTATCACCTGCAGAGGAGCAGCGAATAATCAAAAACCTGAGCTGTTGAGATCCAGCTGGGAAATACAGCTCTGAGCGTGTGTATGGTCTGTCTACTTGTCCATCCATCTCTAGCTATTTGTCTGGCTGACTGAGTAAAGTCTTGGGCCAGCACAAGCTGCAAGGACACCATCGATGCACTTAAGCACAGATTCTTTCAATATCTGTCTGTCTATTGCTATGTCTTGATTGGTCTGTCTGCCTATGTTTGTCTTTCTGTGTGTGTATTTCTCTATCTGCATGTTGTTCACGTTTTATCCATCTACTTGTATGGTTGTCTCTTTCTATCTGCATGTATCTCTTGGGGACTACTGTTTTTTATCCTCTCTACTCTTTTTATCAATTGCTCTATAAATCTGTCTGTTTATCGACTAAAAATCTTATCATTACCCTAAACAGATGTCTCTCTGAGGGAAGTCTGAAAGTCTCTCTGGTGTACATTTGCAGTCCAGCTGGAGTAAACCCGTGGATCTTGACTTAACCCTGCTGTCCAAGTGTGCATGTTTATTAATTTTCCCAAATAAATCCCAATCTCTGGGTAATTAGTCAGTTATGAGATTCATGTTTTCTGTACTGACACATCTCTGCATCATCACAGTTTCGAACCGAGCATCCAGGATCCCAGTGACTCACATAAGTTAGTCATTATGCATCTAAACAGTACTCATATAAACTTCCTGCTATGCTGAGAACACAGCCTAGCCACATTTCCCATGGCAGAAGAATTATTCACAGAAACCTGCTTAATAGTTAAGCTGACCAGAGCAGTACTATACATCTGCCTGTATTTTTTATATTTTATTGCTAATTTTCTAACAAAATAACAAATTTCTTTCTTGGTGAAAGCATATGAATGGCAGCAAAGACTTAACAGTAATTCTTCAGCACTTACTCTAAAAAGACTTCTGTAATATTGAAACCGACAAGATGTCATCCACATACCAGGTTTTATGAACAGCCAGATGGACACAACTACGTTATACAAACAATAATATAGCTAACTATCTGGTTTGTCTCTCTTTCCAGTACAGTATATCCATATTTCTGTCTGTCTATCCTATCCTATCCTATCTATCTATCTGTCTGTCTGTCTGTCTGTCTACAGAAACACTAATGTTCACAGGAAACGAGGACTTACACCTATGGGTAATTTTGGAATGGTGTTTTAGACAGTGATACCATTAAAATCCAAACTGAGTGAAAATCTTTTGGAAGAACTATATTCATCCCTCAAGTATAGTTTCAGAAACTGCCAAGGTTGCAGTGCAACTCGAGTGTTCTGCCCAGAGCCCTGACCTCAACACCTTTGGGATGAAGTGTTAACGCGACTGCGCCCCAGGTCTTCTCGCTTGGCCTCATTGCCTGACTTCACTAATTCTCTTGGGGCTGAATGGGCAAAATTCCCACAGCCACACTCCAAAATCTATTGGGAAGCCTTATCTGAAATGTGGAGATTACAGCAACAAAGGGAGACTAACTCTGGAATGGGATGGTCAGGCGTCCACATGTCTATCTGTCTTTTGCTCAAACTGCCATTTTGAATGATGCTATATTATCTTTTCAGTCTGGGATCAAAAACACCAGTGAGTATGGGCTACCTTTGAAGAAGTAAGTCTTGTTGGTTCTTGGTGAGTACACCGCAGCGTTCAGGTTCCCCGGCAGGCCTTTCCACAGCTGATTGATCTTTATTGGAGCATTATGTCCCATATCTGTGATTGTCCACATGTAATCCCCACTAAAAGCAAAGGTCTTCCGCCAAGGACCTGCCCGAAAAACCAAGGTGATGTGTAACTGCTGTTAGATCCGACTTCTGAACGGTAAATTTCAAACTTGAAGCATAATTGAGGGTTCAGTCTCCTACCTAGCATTATGGCATCAAGTTTGGCATCACATGGATCTGGAATATCAACTCGTGGGAAAGGTGATATGGTTGTGGGGCTTGAGGTATGAATGTCCTCATCCGTGGTGGTACTGGAGATTCTCTTACCTTAATGGACAAAGCGGAATTTAGTCAAATTTGCCAGAAAATTGCAATCTACTAAATGAGAAAGACAAATGTCAGGGAGGATTGTGGAACCTGTCGATGTGTGATGACACTGTGACATCACAGACAAGATGTCCCTTAATACTTATTTCCATAAAAATTACATATTTATATATAATATATAATATTCCATTACCATATAACAACTGGATCCCTCTGATGTCGTCAGGGTGCAGTCTGAAGTTGACCTTGTAGCCCGAGTAGAATGAAGCCATTAGCGCATCTCTATATTGGGAGTGGCCCAAACCGAGCGCGTGGCCGATCTCGTGAGCAGCCACGATTCGCAGGTTAGAGCCGAAGTATTTTCCTTCTGTCCAGAGCTCGTCCTCATCAAAATGTATGATCCCTGATGGAGGGGCTTCGGCATGAGCGAGTACGTTACCTATGGACAGGATGAGATTAAACTGATTATACTTGGGTTATGCTTGGGTCAAAACAGTTCAGGTCAGACTGAGCACTTTCATTACATTGTTAGATTTGGATGATTTGGTTATATGGTGTATGTGCTATTAAACAGGACTGTAATGCTTTGGGGAAGGTGTCCACACATCTACCAATATAAGAGCTTAACTTTTGTGGGTGATCACTAATGCACAGGCAAGATAAGGACATTTTCCAAAGTCTGGTGAATGTTCACACAGCACAGCGGTATCTCTGTAGAAAACCACGTCCAAGATTTCAGATATAATTTTACATCTTTTAGCTATTTATTCTGTTGAGTGACAGAAATTCTGTAATTCTGTTTTGTTGCAAATTCCAGTAAAGTCCAATAAAATGCCAACAAAACATTACTTCCACATGCTCACGCCAACTTGACGCTGACAGTTGCAGTTTTGCTGTTTTATTCAAATCCCCTTCCACTCTTTAAATCTCATTTTGAATTGCTTGAGTCATCATCATGGTAAGACACAACACCATCTTCATGCTCCTGACAGCACTGCGACTTGGCTTCAGACCAGCAACATTTTGTTCCTAGAACCGAACCTAATTTGCCAGCTGAGAAATGAGTCCACTGCCATGTAAACGACCACCTTGCTGGTGAATCAAGGTTAAATCAACAGTGATTTTTATTTCCAAGCTAAAAACAAGTAAAACAAGTTTTCACTGGGAGTGTTGGGTTAAAACCAAAGATTTTAGAGCAGAGCAAGATGGATTACTGATATATGCAGAAGCATCACCGTGGACGCCATTTTGGTAAGCCCACCATAACATTCCTTATCTGTTTCGGCAAATGGCTAGCGCCACCTCTTGGAAAACATACGCTAAACTGTCCAAAGTTATTCAAGCAGTCATGAGGAGGTTAATTGTTGTCAATACTATCTGAGATAACAAATCGATGTCTGTAATCTCCAATTATTGAGGAAAAAAACAATCCGCTCAAATAATCTATTGATGCCGTCTTAACGCAGGATGTCATGATTTCTCATAACACAAACAAGGCTAATCCATCAAAACAAGAAACAACAAGACGATTTCAGAAAAATGCCGCATGTTTCCCAGGGTATCCGGCCTCTGTGATGAGAGGGCGGCTTACTAAATTGCGCCCATGGTGTCGAACTTCCGTACTTCATGATTATCAACGTATTTTCCGGCCAGTAAACTATCTTAGCACGTAGTGCTTTAGAATCTTTGGTTAAAACTGTTGCCTGTGTACCGGTTCTAGTCAGTGTAACAGTGAATCAAGCAAATCCAAACCATCCACTTCACAATGGATTTGCTAGAAAGAACTGAATTGTTCAAAATTAATTGATCAATTACTATATTTAAGTATGTATTATTATTGCCATGTTGATAATATACTTGTGTTGTTTTCTCCTTACATTTTATTTCGACCTTTATTCATTACAATCACAAAGAGTATATTTAAAAGTGGCGACATTTCAGCTTTCACCTGAGGACGGTTTTTTGGTGGGATACTTCTACTTTTAAATGAGTAGGAGTTTGACAATTTATCTGTACTATATCTGACACAAGTATAATTTCTCAGTAATCCTTTCCAACTCAGCTACCATGAGTATAGTAAAGTACACTATCTGGGTTTCTTTTCTGTTCCAGCAGTATTGCTAGGACTGCAGTCATAGGACTGACAATTGCCAAACAATTAGACTAATCAGACTCTTAGATCTGTCGAGACGGTTGTGGTTAAAGCCTTTGAACAAGTGACTTTGTTTTCCCCCTCAGGTAAGTTAATAGTAGCCTTGTATGACATGGATTTGCTCTCTTGTCCCTGGTCCTTTAATAGAGATTTTCAGAGGTTAGTCACTGGCACTAGCTTACAGTCTGAGCTCATCGTTTAAGAAACATTGGTTTTGTGGGAGGCAGCTAACTCTGGTGCTTTTGCATTTTCCAACCAAGACGTCTGACCGACTCTGAAATAATATAGCGCTACTTCTCTACATGCTTGCTCAAATGGTTTTGTAAAATAAACCCATTTTAGAGTCTTGTAAAACACCCTGTGTCATTAAATTATATTTTATTCCCCTTCCAGTGTGACATTTTTATGCAATCCCTAAAAAGGAGAGTTATATAAGAGCCTCCAAACACATATGTGAGTCTCAGCAAAATTACTGCATGTCTATATATTTGCAAATTACATTCAGGACAATGTAGACATTTTAATGTATAATATGAACGCACAGGCTAAAGGCCATGTGAAGAGTTTAATAAAAAAAATAAATAAAAATAAGTAAAATAATGAAATAAGATTTACACAATATGTCCCTTATAACAAATGTAGAAGATCAGCCAAAACATGTTCGGTGTCTGAGGCTTGCTGATGTTGCTTAAAGCAACGGAAGCTGCCAAGTAAACTGCAGGTCTGAATCGTCATACACGTTTTATTAACTGTTAATGTGTACATGGTATTACTGAGTCAACCTGGGTCTTTTGAGGTAAGTGTGGAACAGTTTAACGATGCCGTGAATAATGCAAAACTAGTAGTTATGAGCTTCCTTTACTAGTTATCTACATCATCTTAATGGCTCCAAGGCAAAACTAAATAAGTCAACTTTGCGTCATGGCTGATCAGTTTCAGTTTTAGAAAATAGATCCTTTAAGTATGATGTGTTGAGTTGGTTATGTTCTGAGACGTACCTGGTCCATCAAAAGGTGCTAGGCAGCCGTCCCTGGCGTGGAATGAGATCCTGATGTCTGCACGGCCATATTCAATCTCCTTAAAGCTTAATGGTGTGACGTCACTCCAGTACTTAAAAGCCATTTTAATGGCCCTCTGGGTCGCAGCCTTTCCCAAATCAGGCGTGTAGTTATAGATACGATACGTCAGACTCCGTTTTCTCCAGATTCCTAAAAAATGAAAACAGCAAGACAAATGAATGAAATCTTGTGCTCTCTTCCTTCCTTTTCGACTTTGGAAATGTGGTTTTACTGTGGTCAGCGTTGAGGGGACAAATCTGCCATCTTGAAAATTTCAACAGGTTAAAAAAAAAAAGAAAAACGACAAGGGAAAAGTCTTGCGCTTATCTACATGAGTCATTTTCCTGGAATCCAGCATAGAACGCTTTACTGAACAGCTGTTTTATGTAAAAGATTTCACTATCTGAGGGTGAATCATGCTCTGAGAAAAAAAACAACAAAAAAGGTACAAATTTACTTCATAATAATAATAAACACTTGTTTTCCACACCATATAAAAGTCTACATATACTATTATCAAAGATACCCCAGTATAATGTTCTCGCTTTGCACCTTTACATAAAAGGTGTAAAACACCATTTACTTCACGGAAGTGAGCATTATTTCCAGGTCTTAATGAAATACAAAGTAGTCTATTAACATTAGGTGGTGTTTTCATTTCTACAGGGAATAAATAAGTAGCCATTTAAGACTCCCATGACCTTACATGTCCAGAGTTTCTTCTTTCATTAAAACAAAATTATTGCTCATGAGAATAATTTATTTAGACACACTTCATAGGAAATGTTACAGAAGGGGGGGGGGGGGGGGTGTCAATTATTAACAGAATCAACAAACTACATAAACAGTGGAAGATAACGCTTACCACCAAATCTCCTGTATTTATTGGATTTTTGATTGAAAGGATCCTCAACCCCACAGCGGGGTTGCCTCATTTTCCGCACTGTCGCTTCATCAACCTTTCCAGTAACTGGCAGACCTGACACTCTCTGAAAAAGACTGGCATGAGCAGAAAAAAGAGTTCAATAATTACCATCTGATATAATAAAAGCACGTTTTATGACTTGGTGTTTGGTCAAATACAGGATTTATTTGTTATATTCTATTTTATTTTAGAATATTGTGACAAAATGCTCTGTTATATCCTATAACCACATTTTATTGATTCATTATTTGTCGATTTTTGTTCATCCTTCACAATGCTAATCACTCTCATATTCATGAACTTCACTGGGAAATTCATGCATGGTTGGTGTCTCACCTCAGAGCTTGTCTTACAGTCTCTTCACTCGTGTCTACCTGAGAGTCTTTGTCCAGTGGCGTGTCGAGGTAACCAAAGCGCCTCAGGTAAGTCTGGATTGCACAAACACACACAAACCAGAGAGCTTCTTAGCATTGACATTCTAAGCAGAATTGTTTCCACAACTCACAAATCCACACATGCAAAAAGAAAATCATGTAAGGCAATAATGATATCCAAAATATTACATCTCTAAACTGATGTTCTCACCATTGCCTCAGTGAACTCCAACCTTCTCTGCAGTACAGAAGCTGAAACTGCATAGGACATGGCAAAAAGAAATACTGATAACTGCAAGTTTTTCATGTTTTCAAAACTCCAAAGTTGGACAGTACTCCAAAGCTTTTCCGGATGGATACACAGAGTGTGTGAGAATGTGCAGCCCCAAGAAGTAAGCGGTTCCTCCAGAGGTTTATATGTTAAAGAGCACAGTGACTCATTGCCATCTGCTGAGCTGCAGTGATGCGTTTCCTATGACTACAAGCAGTTATGCACTCCAGGACACAGACAGCTGCAACATGTTATGCTCCTCGGTTCACTCCTCCACACGTTGCTTGGCCAGTCAGATTGAGCAAAAGTAACACTTACTGAAACCCTGACCATCCACACCAAATGACTTATACACAGACTATCTAAGCATAAAGCTGGTTTTGCACTGATTTACGCAAATGGTCCGTTTTCCTTTGACGTAAACTTTCGTAAAGGAGTTCCAGGAAACCTGAGCCAATGTTTTTATCTGGCAGAGGAAAGGCAGGAAGACTAAAGAGCCAAACAGAGGGCTGAGAAAGATTTACTAGGGCTTATGTCCACGTGTTGGGACTTGCAGAAACGTGGAATGATTGTCTGTTCCCTGTTGCCAACTGTAGAACTTGTTTCCACACATTAAGCTCAGTCCACTGTGACTTCAGCTAAAGTAGCTGCCTGTGCCTTGCTTGTTTGATTTGGTCTTCAACGCTGTCATTTCCATGAAGAGCAGCTCCAGCCTCCACCATCGAAATCGACAAGAAGACCCATACTTAAACAAACCGAACTACCCAAGCGTCATTGTTAAATGGGTTCCATATGTGACTTGTGCTATTATTTAAACCTCTCTGTATGTTCAGACCTGCAAAATAACCACAGTAAAACCATAGCTGGGTTCGATCCACCTGTTCAACCCCACCACCACCACCGCAAAAAAAAAAAAAAAAAAAAAAATCTGTGCAACTTCTTTAGCAGAGAATAAACAGAAGCCTCTAGTTTTGTGTTTCTAGCTTCTGGAAGCTTCTTCTTGTTGTCTGTTTCCCAGTACTATTCGTTTAAGCCTCATGCAGTGCATACTTTACTGGAATTAACTCAATAACAAATCATGTTTGAGTGTATCCTAAATTTCCTTCTGGATAAATAAAGAATATCTACCTATCTGTCTGTCTGTCTGTCTGTCTGTCTGTCTGTCTGTCTGTCTGTCTATTAATTAGAAGTAGAGCAGGAAAAATACTAAAATGCACAGGGGGATTAGTGGAGCACCTATTTTAAAGGTCCATTATGCAGGATTTTGAGGGTATCTATTAGCAGAAAACAAAGTATATACTCAATAATATACTCACGGGATTCATAAGTATGCTTTCATTAGTGAATAATTACTAGTGTATAATTGCTAATTAACAGTGTAGCTTAGAACAAGCCCTTTATATCTACATAGGGAGTGGGTCCACATATACGCAGCTGCCATGTTGTGCCATAACAGCAGCGCAGAGCAGACACACCTCTAGAGAGTGCTTTCTGCATTGTAAGTTTTTACATGAGAAAGTGTGAAAGTGAGGTGTGAAAAGCATGACAGTGAAGAAGAAAGGAAGGTGAGGAAGAAGTAATAAGAGGTATCAGTATTTGCTGGTGTTGGCTAACAAGTTTGAGAACCCAAACTTTGATAAATAGAGGATCATACATATTATTTATCACAGAATAAGCAAAGGAGTGTGAATGTAAGTAGTCAGAAGTATACTACGGGCACCTGACGGCCACTGTACGTTCTAATACACGCTCGGAAAGGTAGGGGTAACGGAGGGGCATTCAATTGGTTTAATCCACAGTGGAGTTTAACTTCATGAAGGGTGTGTTACAATGATCCAAAACTATACTGAACAAAAATATAAACGCAGCACTTTCGGTTTTGCTCCCATTTTGCATGAGCTGAACTCAAAGATCTGAAACATTTTCTACATACACAAAAGACCCA
>JAQMCW010000016.1:8449338-8462683 GCA_030068335.1 Chrysichthys cranchii | reverse complement strand
ATAGTTTCCTTGTTAAAGTCGCACGAAAAGAAAAAGATCCCAGTGAGCCGACAGACTGCAGTGATTCTGTGAGTTGTCGTGAAAGTCATGCTACACAATTTTCATCCTACACAATAATCCTCCTCCCTCGTCTCCCTCACACCAGCCACGATTCTTTTTAAAGGTAAAGTGCAGGTTATTTTTTTAAATGTATTTTTACTTTATATGTTGTATTAATTAATTATTTTTATATAAATATTTGTTGCTTGTGATACGAATTATGAGTTTCCATTATTTCTTCTGGGGAAATTCGCTTTGATATACGAGTGAGTTGGATTACAAGCACGTCTCCAGAACGAATTATGCTCGCAAACCAAGGTTCCACTGTGTAATATGAATCAAATGCCAGATCACAAAACCCCACTTTGCTTTGGCCCATGAAAGATCATTTTGTGGAATTTTTTACAAGTTTGGATGTATTATTTTAAAGTCTTCATATAATCTATTTGTTTGTGTTGAGCTTTTTCAGGCTCGTCTTCGGTAAAGCAGACGTGATGACCGTAACCAATTTTACAATTTTCCTCTTACAATTTCAGAGATTGCTGAAAAGAGCAGAACGCTTTAATCTTCCACCAAGCTCCGAGAGCAAGAAGGCAGCACGTGCTGCAAGGTAAGAAGGTTAAAATAGAAAGGAAAATGGAGACACTATAGTTACTAGTGATCACTACCTCTCTGGTGAAGTTTTAAAGACTTTGTATTTATTTTGAACTTCTTGTTAGTTTAGAAATTTAGCCAATAACCAGCACGAATGTACAACAAAAGTATTTATCTGATCACAACCTGTTTATACTAATCTGTGATATTTAGCTCGACTTCTCATGTTCTAATGAACTTCTGTAATGTTTCTGGTATAATTAAATGTGATGTGTTTAAGTTGAGTTGAGTTGTCATTGAGACAGTCTGACTTAAGCCCTTAACATGCATGCCTGCATGATCAATTTTTATTTGAACTTGTATTAACGTAGATTAATTATACTTTCTGTTCTGACAGGTTTGGGCTCCCAGCCACATCAGCGCCCTCCAAAGGTGAGTTACTGATTGGCTTACAAAATTGTTTAAATAGGATGTAAAAACAAAAAAAATCATTCCTGCTCATATTGCTTCTGTTCTGTTTTACAGGAATCTCTGCTGTCTCTAAAACAAATGTGAGTATGAAGTTAGGAATGATTAATCCAGCTATTTTCTGATAAGCTAAATAAGTTAAATAACAAAACAAGCTACAATCTAGTCTGGTGTGTATCACTTGGAGCCCACCTTATGGACACACACTGTGCAGAATCTGGCAACAAGGTCATTTAGTGAAGCATGACGCTGTAATAAATACTGCTACCATGCATTGGCCATGATCTTTCTCTGTTGGTCTTAAGTTTGCTTTCCCTTCTGAGCGTTAATGTCCTGCATTTAGCTTCTCGCTTTTGCAGATGTTCATCTGTACAGGCTGTGGAGAGTTTCTTGTGTGGCTGAATGTGGGATTTCTGCTCAAGGTCATATCACTGAACTTTGTGAATCTGTCTGTTGACCTTGTAGCCTTCAGCATTCCTTGCTGTGCCCGGTGCGTGCCCTACAAATTTTATTTGGACCAGATGGTAGCCATCTGATCTTCAGACCAACTGTTTATTTGCTACAGGCAAAGATATGAGATCCTCACTGGTCTAAGATTTAAGCTGTTTTTTGGATGTAATTGCCCAACTGTAGAATTGGTGGACTCCAATCATGGACTTTTTTATTTATTTATTATTATTATTATTATTATTATTATTATTATTAGGTGTGCCACTACAAGCTACTACCTGGGCATTGGGGTGCACTTTCCCCAGAATAATCAAGGTTATCATTTTATTTTTTTATTTAACTTCACCCATCAATTATAGGCTGGTGCACTACAACAGCTTAACCGATTACTGTGGGCCCAAAAGCATGTGCATGTCTTTGGACTGTGGGAGGAAACCGGAGTACCCGGAGGAAACCCATGCAGACGCGGGGAGAAATTGCAAACTCCACACAGAAAGCCACCTGTGTCGAACCCGGGGCTCGAACCCAGGACCTTCTTTTTGTGAAGCGACAGTGCTAACTGCTTAGCTTATCTGTGGCAAAAGATAACCTTAAGGTTGCACACCACCATGGAGGTTGGAAGAGATGAAATAGAACTAGTTACATATGTTGGACTAGATGGACATGTGTTTCTCTAGTAAAAAAAAAAGTAAGTAAAATTTATTTTTATTGCACATTTAAACACAGCTGTTACTGCCCAAAGTGCTGTACATCAATAAGTAATAAAATAAATTTACAAAAAGGCTAATTAAACAACAAACAATAAAAAATCATCATAATAAAACATGCCGAACAAATCTTACATGAATAAACACACTAAAACGCAAGGTTCTCTGGTTCTATGAACCCCAAATGAGTGCCAGGGTTTCTATTTGTTGTTTAGCTTCGACACAGTATGTGCTAGAAATACTGCTGTTAAACTGCCACAACGGGACTTACTTGAAGCAAGATCTCGCCGTGCTGATAGCACAAGATATGTGGTTTTCGGGTAGTACAAATATCCTCTGGTGTCCTTACTCAGGGAATTTTGGGTGGTCACGCAGCAAAACAGCTCTTTTCTGTTCTTTCTTTCTTTTTTTTTTTTTTAAGTGCTTAATTTTTTTTTGTTCATGGGCTGGTTGTTTGCTTCTATAGCTTGTATATGTGCATAAACCTCTTTAACCTGGGCATCAAAACTACTACCCTGGGCCGCATACCACTACCAAAATTGAACCTTTTTAAATATACTTAAACTTGTAATACTCATTTGTACTTTAAAATGCTGTTAAAGTACAAAATTATACCATAATTACACTCCCTAGATACGAGGCTATTTGAAGAGAAGTTGCTTGAAAAGTTGCCGTTTTATTCAGTTTCTCAGAATGCATTCTTAGCTGACTTCAACACACTGTCGACTTCCTGCATATTTGCCAAATAATTCACCTCTGTCCTTCAGGTTGATGTCGAGGTCTTGAAGAAGAGAGCAGAGCGATTTGGCATGAACGTCTCCTCTGTGTCTAAGAAGGTACGACATGGTTCATGGGTGGAAAGGTATGATGCAGTCAGTTGATTGGTGGACAAGACATGAAACTTTAAACACCCTTCAAATAGCAAAGATCTGTCATCATGCTTAAACCTTTAACCTTTCATCGTTCAAGGGGTAAGTTTGGAGTTGGAATGCATTTCAGGGAATTGTCTTTAGGACCCGATGGCTCGGTATTGACAGAAATCATGCAGAAAAAAAAATCCAATCTTTTACATATTTTTATATATAAAATTTCATGTCCATTCATGTCCATTCATTATTGCTATTTTAAACAGATGCGCGCACACGCACCATAGCGCACTAGGGGGCGCTGATTACCGTGCTTTGTTGATTCCCGTCCTTGACTGACCATCACGTTAAGCCACTGTTGCAGTTTTGCTACACCCCCACTGTAAAAAAAAAAAAAAAAAAAAAAAAAAAAACCAAGACGAAGAAATGCAGTATCCAGAACTGATTTAAGAAACCTTTTTAAATGCAAACAGAGTAGCTGCTGTTAGCTAGTTGGTCCTACTGTTGAAGCCTGTTTACGGAAGTGCCTAAAATGTGCTACGGTAAGAGGTGTTAAACTTATCTGTCAGGGTTAGGGTTACCTAGATCCTAATGTTACTGTAGGGATGTAATGATTCTAAATAGCACTGTTGATGTGTAGCTGTGTCAGAGTGTTTTACAGGATGAGGATGAGTACCTTTGTCTGATTTTTATTTTGAAGATGGGGTGTGAGATGTGGGGATCCAGGGTGAGCCAGTTGATGAATGGGCAAACGTTGGCATTTTGATAGGGGTAATTTTCTCGTGACAGAGCCAGGCACTCCCATGAATCAAAATGCATCATGAGTGTGTGCGAGATGGAGGGCCGCCCATTGTGGGTCCTGACACCCGTGTGAGCGAGCAGAGCTGCACAGGGTCAAGTGTGACACATCATTATAACAATGTTGATTTAGTGGGGCCGCAGCGCAACACACCTCCTCCCAGGGGGGCTAAGAGGGGGGATGGACGGGCAGCGTAGTGGACAAGAGATGGGGCCCACTCTTCTTCACCATCAACGCAATCGTTCGACAGATTGCAAATCCCCACCCCTAAAAAAAAAAAAAAAAAAATTCATAGAAAAGCTGGCTGAGAGAAACCTGAATAAAAGATTTCAAAATACTGATTGTTTTTCAGAGACATGCCGTGCATTTTTAAGTAGTACGGAAAGCTGGTTGGGTTGATGAATGTCTTTTACCCCCCACCCCCTTTTCCTTCTCCTTATATAACTCTCAACCCCCTCTTAGAATGTCTATGACCTTTAACCTCATTTCACCTGTAATGTCAAGATAAGCTTTGACAATTTGCAGTTCAAGTTTAAATGATCTGCTCTGTGGTGGAAACAGCCAATCCACCGCCAGCAATGAACTTTCTGTATTGGAGGATATTGATTTCAGAGACATGTAGCTTTATAACGAATATGATTTATTAACAGAATGCTGTAGGGATCAGTTTTTGTGCGTCTATACAGCAGCCAGTAGTGTATACCTAAAATGTGACTCATAAAGCTCTACAGTTAACCTGGAAGTTGCAAGGAACCCCCCTGACTCGTATTTTCATGTGTACCACCCTGCGATGCTTGTGTTATGCTGCATTAGGTGTTCAGAGAAATTGAAATTGTCATTTAGGACCTCTGTGAATTTGAGCTTCAAAGTTGGGGGAGGAAAAAAAACACTGCTTCCATGCTCATCTTGTATTAGCAACAAGCTAGCTAGCTAGGTAACCGTGCTAAGCATTGAATATTTCCCCCGTAAAACAGTGACGTTTAAAGTCAGTGTTGTTGATTTTAAATTAACATGCCTATATACTGATTGATCTAAAGCAAATACTTGTCTGCACACAAGAAATCATTTAACCGAATAAGTGCTGCTTTGTTTGCGCTTTAGTGCCGTATGAGCTACAACCTCTGGTCAAATGCAACACCATTCTCAGCTATTGTGCAATTCTGGCTTTTTGTACCTCATTCTCCAGGCGCAGGCTAGGTATCAGTCCTCTCAGAAACATTACTGTAGTCCTAGGCCAATTACTTACTACATAAAGCTAGCGCTTTCCTTGATGTTCATTTATGGTGCACCTTAATATTTTGTCCCAGGCACAATATAATTTGGAAGCAGTAAGACCGACGACCTTCATGCTCAGAAATTGATTCTACAAATTGTATGCCGCCTTTCCTGTGAAATTGTACTAGACCATTGTGTAATTAACATTGTAAACCTTGTTGATTTTTAATTGCTGGACAGTGCGGTGGTGCAGTGGTAAGCACCTTCACCTGACAGCATGAAGGTTGTGGGTTCAAACCTGCTGGCCGGCTGGAACCATCCAATGGTTGCGTGGGTTTCCTCAGGGAGCTCCAGTTTCTTCCCAAAGACAAGCAATTTAGCTCAGGCTAGGTTAGCAGTTCCTCTAAATTGCCTATAGGTGTGAATGTATGTGTGAATGGTTGTTGGTCTCTGTGTTAGACCCTGCCATAGATTGACAGCCTGCCCAGGGTGTGCCCTGCCTCTTGCCTGGAGTAGTCAGCTGGGATTGGAGTCAGCTTCTCCACGTCCCTTAAGAGATAAGAGAACAGATGATAATGCAAGGAGTGCTCATTTTCTCCTAACAAATCTCCAGTTATTTCGGAATACAGGTCCTCATGAATGTGAACGGATTTTAATTACTATTCTTATTTTGTGTTAATGTTCTGTAAGGAACCAGGGTTTAGCTTGGATAAATGATTTTTTTTTCTATGTATAATGACCTGCATTCAGGCACGTTTTCTTCTGTGCTTTCAAACCTGAGCCCCATAAGATGCATTATCAGCTGACAGAATAGCCTCTTGTCCTGCAGTAATTATGCATGCACACGCACACTTTCACACACCATATGCCCTGCTTTTTGCACAATGCAAGTCATGACGTCACATCATTACAAGAGGTGGCCAATTAAACTGTGAGGATGAATCATTCTGATGGCATTAAAGTAAACAAGCCTGAAATCTGAGCTTTTTGTAATGTTATTTTATGTAGAAATATAGAATATGTGCACCCATTTGACGTAAACTTGCGTCGGCTCATCATCAAATTTGACCTCTATTGCAGAGGGTACTCCCGCTAGTGAACATGTTTTGCACAGAGGAGAGTGCACTTAACATGCAGGAAAACGGTATCGGCTCTAGTTGCAAGCCTGGGTGGGTTTTACTCGTTGGTATGAGTAACACTTTCAGTCTAAAACTTCTTCAAACTGTTTCGGTCACTAATACAATTTGTTCTCGAAAGGCTTTGTGAATAGGCAGAGCAAAGACCTCGGGCAACGTGGAGAGGCCCTGCGTTCGGCCCAATAATGTTTAGGAATGCAAAAAGAAAACATGATGAGAGAAAAGAACGACTTGGTGGGGGCACTACAAAATGAACTTGATGATCTCAGGAGATGGAAATGAGATTGGCTGCACTGTATGAACGCTGGGGGAGATGAGGCCACGCTGTGCCCGCTGCTTTGGCTTCGACAACTATGGAGACCCACAGAGCTATTCAGCCAAATCCTGGCTTAAAGAAACGCTGCCCGTTTCAGAAGTCATGCTATAAAGTAACTTGTTTCCAAAAAGCTGTGGCAGGACATTTCCGCTCAGAACAAGGCCTTCTCCCTTTCACTTTCAGTTCAAGTTACGCTGGTCATAAAATCCAACTATAATGTTACTGCAAGATATATTATAATGGAATTATGATTTGCTGTGCTTTTATTATTAATTGTGTAATTGTGGGGTGCGTATCTTTGTGATGAATTTCTTAAGATGAAATTCTGTTCAGCTGATTGGGGGGGGAGGGGGGTGTTAAATCAGCCAGTGGCGCAATATGTTTTTGAACCCGTCAGTGATGGTGTGATTTTGAAAAACTTCTGTTTTGATTGATCATTGTCATGGTGTTGGACTACATTTCCTCTTTTGACGTCTTACATACATTAATTTGGCTTGCATTCCATCTTCCTCGGATAGATCTTTAATCAAAGTTAAAGATCTGCCCTCGAACTGATTCACCGTTTGACTAGTTTGTCAATCAAAATAATGTTTGTGCCCTTTAAGCTTCATTTCATCCACTTTACAAGGAACACCATACTAATACTAGATAATCCTCCCTTTGCTCTCAGAACAGCTTCAGTCCATGATTGATTGGATTCCACTTGATCCTGGAAATCCTCCTTCGAGATTCTTGTTTACATGATTGCACCACATACACTACATGGCCAAAGTACATGGACACCAAAGCGTACCACCCATGTTTGGGCATTCCTCAAACTGTTGCCACAAAGTTGGAAACATACTTGTATAGAATGTCCGTCTTTTGTGCTCTAGTATGTGGGGGTGGGGTGGGGGTAAAACCAAGTGGCCTTCATAGAGGCCTGACCCAGTGAGCCCAGCAAACACCTTTGGGATGAATTAGAGTTCTAGCTTCATGCCAGACCTTCTTGAAAACATCAGTACACAGCCAATCTTGTGGAAAGCCCTTCCAGAATAGTGGAGACTGTTACAGTAGCAAAGGGAAGACCACTCTCAGTATTGCTTCCCATGGGTTTGGAATGGGATGCTCATTACTCAGGTGATCATATAGTGTAATTGCAATTAGTGCAATTGTTGCAGATTTCTCAGCAGTGTTTTCATGCTGTGAATCTATTGTTCTACCACATAGCGTAGGTGCTCTATTGGCTTTGGATCTGTTGACCGTGAAAGCGATTAAAGTACACTAAACAAATTGTCATGTTCAGTTTTAAACGGCCCATTCTTCTCCTTTTCGGATTCAGGGATCCCACTTCAGCAGGGGTTCTTAAAGTATGGGCCCTCCAGAATGGGTCACAAGGGCATGACAAAAAAAAAAAAAAAACATTTTTCGTAGAGGAAAAACATCCCCCGCCCGGTCGGCAAAATTTAACAGTGCGCAGCGAACCCATTCCCCCCCCCACCCCGGTCGGCAAAATTTAACAGCGCGCGCATACACACACACACATACACAACCCCCCAGTCGGCAAATTTTATCAGCGCGCAGACACACACACACCCCGGTCGGAAGATTTTTAACAGCGCGCAAACACCCCCCAACATTTCAGCGCGGAGGTTGGGGAGGGTGGGGGGGGGTGTTGGGTCGCACCCAAAAAAGTTTAAGAACCACTGTGCTTCAGAATCCCGTTCTTGACTGACAGTAATGGAGCCCCGTGTGGTTTTCTGCTGTAGCCCACCCGTATAAATGTTCATTATGCTGCGAGATGCTTTTCTGCTCGTGGCAGTTGTAAAGAGCGGTCACTTATCATAGCCTTTCTGTCGGTCCAACTCTCGTGACAGCAAGCAATGTATCATTCAGTGTAGAAAATGATGGTGCCCAAAACGTCTTGAAGATAAATCGAGCAATCAGTGATGGCAGAGTTTTCACCACCCAACCAGGAGGTGCGTGACCGTGGCAGAGAAGGCAGACTGAGCAAATCTGAGTACTCAGGATCATGTTTTAAAATATCCATATAGAATGAATGATGAGGATTGGGTAAAGCATCAGTTGCTCTCATTTGTGCAGGTTGAAGAGGATGAAAAGCTGAAGAAGAGAAAGGAGAGATTTGGAATCGTCACAAGTGCTGCTTCAGTTGGAGATGATGATTCAGAGGTACAACACCTGAGCTTTCATTACTTTAGAATAAGAAGCAAGAATGGGTGTGTTCTGTGTAAAATGCAGTAGGCTTTTTTGATGCTATCAAGTTAGTTTATATACTATTGGATTGGATTTCATGTTAGATGTGTTTTGCTTTTTTTTTTTTTTCCAGGCAAAGAAGAGAAAACGAGCTGAGCGGTTTGGAAATGTGTGATTTAAGCAGGTTTTTGTTTTTTTAACTTTTTGTACCCTTTTTTTTTTTTTTTTTTTTTTTTTTAAATGTTTAAGCTATTGGAATATGATGTACTTTAGTCACTCAATGTGTTGCAAGTTCTGTACAATAAACATCTGCTAAATTTCTGCTAAGTTTTGTTGCTTTCTTATCTGCAGGACAAATCTTCATAGTCTAGGAAATTGATGGAGAAAAAAAACTGAACTCGAGTGACTTCTGTTTTCCCTAGTGTTTCCGTTTTTCTCAAAAAAAAAATCCACATGAATTAGTATCACATTTTTTGGTATAAAACATACTGAAAGTTTCACAGTAAACCACCTTTGAGGCACCTGCCTCTGAACCAGATTTTAATTTGTACTAAATCTCAAATTGTAAACATTTAATATTTGATTGAACTGATCCTGATCATACAGACGTACCATGAAGAAAACCAAAAAGGGGAAGGCTACTGTTGTCACCCTCACAGTGTAGGTTACGGTAATTGCGAAGGCCAGTGGAAACCCATTCATTGCTTTTCCTTCATATTGTCCTTCGTTGGGCATCCATTAAAACTCAAACGTCTACCTACTGGCAGTGATGGCAAACATTGTGTCAGTTTATAGGCCAAAGGTGGGAGGCCTCACTTCATTTGCATCCATAAGAGGCTCGTTTGTTTTTTGTTTTTTTAAATCCCCTAAATTAGGTTGATGAGAGGCCCTGCTATCAGGTGACGCTAATTGGGTCATGCTGCACGCCATACATGAGGCACACAAAGCACGTCCACTGCTGGACTCCATCAGCGGCCTTCTGCTTCCACTTTGCGTAGTTAGCCCTGGGGTTAGTGGCATTTGTCTTATCTGGAGCTAAAGTGTGCATTGTATGTTCTTATCCCTGCCAGTTTTTATGCAGTGGTTTTGTGTTTTGTTTTGTTTTTTTTCTCCCTCCCCTAGATGTGTACGTAATTGGCAGGACAGCAGTATCCTTCTCGTCTATGCCAGACACCACTGCATTTGCTTCATGTGTGACAGCATGAGGTCATTCTGTACTAGTAATCCTCTGATCACGGATGCTCAATTAGGAAATGGTACGTAACACTCAGTTAGGCTAAATAAATGATTTATTGTAGAAAAAGAGACCAAACGAATAAAAACAAAGAAACCAAGTATTCATTTGCACAAAATTCAACCTACAAATTTATAATTCATTCATCTACACGGCATCAAAAAAAGTGGATGAGACAGCAAAAAAGAGACAGAATGCTTCAAAGCAGAGAACCTGTTCAGAGAAAGTGATGTGAGCTGCTGAAATGCTGAATGCTTATTTACACTGTGAGAGCATCCTTGCTCGGTTAATTATGCGTAAATGGTTCAGTCTCCCAGTCCTTTTCCTCCACAGATTTAGCTTGATGTCCAGTGTCCCTTGCATGCATTAATGTCTCCACACCCGCTCCACTGCTTCATCTGCTATGCAGGAAGTGCCCATACGTCGTGATATAAAAGTAATATCTGTATTTCAATTTATTCATTTTCTATTACGTGATAGCAATGCTCTATGTACTTCTTTAAAGCATCAAATGTTTAGATTTGCGTCCTAGAGGTTTTGTACTAGGATTGAAAGCAAAATTGACCAGCAGTTCAGTCAAAAATGAAATATCTCGCTTTTTAATATTTAATGTAGCTGATTTGCCGAGGCACATTTAATGTGTGAAGTTTCAGTATTTCTGAATAGCTTTACACTGGAGGCTAATTTAACTAACAAGCAAGCGTGTCTTAAGTGTCTAAGTCATTACATGCTCGCCTCAAAAGACATTAGTTCACATACTGATGGCATTTGTACTTAAACATTGCCAGAAACTTGGCCCCACCCTATCTCCTACCCAAGTCTACTAGTGCACAGTGACAAAAGTGTCCTGTTTCAATATGGATGCATCCTCTGAAGTTCTGGGACCTACTTTTATCGTTTAGAGACGGCACATCAACGGCGTCAAGCACACGAGCAAGTCCGTTTGAGATTCTGAATGCTCTGAGGCGTGATTTGATTTAGAAAACCTAATGCTAAGCCAGCAGCTATAAGCATACCTAATGTGCTCATTAGCCTCTTTGTGCAAAACCAAGTAAGCAAAGTTCCTGCACCCACCATGTCTTGGCTTATTGACTACCTCTGGGTTAAAGAGGACATTGTGTGCATTACAGGTTTGTTTTTGTTTTTTTGCCAAACCGCAGTACTATACGTACAATCAGAAGAAGCCTGAAATGGCAGGAGTTAAGCATACTTGGATAAATGTCTAATCCTGTGTATTCTGAACATAAAGTTCTATAATGATCCAACAAGACCACACAGGAATGTACCAAACTATTAATCAAGGAAGTATGATGATGCTAGGCAAAATTTGTTTTTAATACTAATATTAATTCTGTAGTAGTGTTCATTATAGCATATGACCAAATGAAAGCTTTACTAGCAGGATCTTTCAGTTTCAGTAAAGCTAATTCCCATGAACGAGCTAACCCAACCTGTAATTTCCCAGTGCAGTGCAGTACAGTAAATAAAGGCTTGGCGTAAAGTCTGTCAATCTGGCATGGGTACATGGCAGCTGTAAATAAATTAACCGCTATGCACTGCATTCTTTTTATTTCTCTTACAATGAGTGCATACTGCCACCTGCTGCCA
This sequence comes from Chrysichthys cranchii, assembly GCA_030068335.1. Taxonomy (NCBI): domain Eukaryota; kingdom Metazoa; phylum Chordata; class Actinopteri; order Siluriformes; family Claroteidae; genus Chrysichthys; species Chrysichthys cranchii. The sequence goes on along the minus strand of JAQMCW010000016.1, from coordinate 8,451,058 downwards.
CTTACCACACAACATTGCACTTATTTGTAACTTGTATTTCCAATCTACGAGCTAAATTTCCTCTAGCGAAAACGCACCTTAAGGTTTTTGCAAAGGTTCCTACTTCAATTTATTAACTGGACAGTTGGTTTTAACCAAAGTGACTTACAACAAGACAAAATCCAGTCCAAGCACAGAGCTGAGCAGTGGCTTAAGCAGGGTTTTTGTCTTCTCACTGGCCCTCAACAGGATTTGAACTCCTAACGTTTCGCTTTCAGACTGAGAATCGCCACACTTCAGCGTAGTGATGAAACCAAAATGAAACGCATCCAAAGTATGAACGCTTCTGTCTGCATTGCAAATGAGAGAACGCGTCCGGATTCCTTCACCATCCTGCGCTCATAAATACAGTCCAGTGATGCTGTCCAAGCAGGATAAATGTTCATTTGTTCAGTAATGTTAATCTTGTGGAAAGGAAATAATCACAGGTCTCCGCTTTTAGAAGATGAGGAAAACAGAACATCAAGAAAGCGTAAAGATGATGAAAAATGACGGACAGTCGCTGTATATCCACTCCATAAACTCAGACTTTTTTCTTTTTTCTTTTTTTTTTTTTCCCTCTCTCAATTGTTACAGTTCATGTACAAGCTCTTGTGCTTGAAAAGGTATAATACAAATACAGACATGACTTCTCTTGCCATTCCCATAGTGCAAAATTTATAGTTGGTAAGGTAGAGTGCCCAGAAAGGTTCTTTTGTACCCCTTTTTAAAAAATCATATACATATATTATTTATATATAATGTCAGAAGGCGTCTCCTTTATCCAACAGCATAGTGCTTTTGTTTCCAACAGAGCGATATTCTTCTTCTTTGCTTAGACATCTAGTGAGGATGAGACTTCTTAAACTATTTTTTCCTTTTAAGCACTTAAGTTCATCATATCAATAAGGATTAGTAAAGAGTAATAACTGAGCTATATATCATAAACAATACTAAAAAAAAAAAAAATAACCAAACAATAAATGATATTTTTCTTGAAAGGTACCTTAATGTTAATTAAGCGTAACCCATGAACTGTGAGTATGGGGGGAGGGGGGAGGGGCGGCCTAGTGCATCTGATCAGATGTGCTGATATGTTGCAATCGATATCCGTATACTGGACACTTGCTTAGTGTCAGGCAGTTATTGTCAAATGAAAATGTCTCATCACCACATGTCTACTTCTGATGTATGAAAATAATTTAGGTAAGCTTCATCCAAAGGTCCTGTAACTCAAATTGGACAAATTTATTGGAGTCCTTTGAATCTTGCTTACATAAAGGTTTTTCTTAAGAGCAGCTAACACCCATAATATGAATGGAAAAGTAGCTAATACAATATTTTATTAAAGCATTATTGAATATTAGTAATCCCCTTGCAATCGAATATTAAGCACTAGTCGTGGTTGACCAGCTCTAAAGGCGTGTGTGCGTGTGTGCGTGTGTGCGTGTGTGTGTGTGTGTGTGTGTGCGCGCTTCAGTGCTGTGGTCGTAATTCGATTGCCTAGTCAAACCCCTTTTCCTGTCCTCATTGAAAAGTCTTGAAAAACCCCTTTCTCTTCTTGTTTCTTTTTGTCTTTTACAAGATGACGAGTAAAAAGGACATCAAAGTGGCCATGAAAGGCCGGCTGGATTCTTGGGAATGTCGCACTGGGGTGTTAGCTGCATTTGCAGTGTGGTGGGGGGTCTGCTTAAGCGTGTTT
>JAQMCW010000016.1:8429556-8449238 GCA_030068335.1 Chrysichthys cranchii | reverse complement strand
CGCCACAAAAAATATATATGGTTAAGAATTGTGGAGAAATGTCTGTTTTTTTTTTTTTTTTTTTTTTTTTTTTTTAAATAAACATAATCAGTTCCCACCATAAGTATTGGGACAGTGAAGTCAATATTTCTCAGCCTCTTTGGATTAAAGATATGCTGAAAGAGTGATGTGGTTTTCCTCCTTTTGAAATTAAGAGTTTGCTTTTCATATTTCGCTTCATCTGTATGTTGCTAGTAAGTAGGTTGCCTAGGTAGGCAACATTCTCATGGCAGCATTTGTGCCCTCGAGATAAAAATCTGTCCCGTTCGGAAACGGCGTAAGGACACCTGTTTTTTTGTTGAGGACAAACTGGAAATTCTTTCTGTGCAAGGTCAAATCTATAATTTTGTTTAACATTTGAACTACCAGTACTGTCAAACCAAGTAGGGTCATTTTGTAAAGTGTAGTAGTAATTGTTTTCATGGGTAACATTTTAAATAGAGTAATTTTTTCAACCTTTAAAAAGATGAGGCAGCTATCATGATGTTACAGTTTAATACGAGCCCATGCTTAACATGTAGTTTTAATCGGATTCTTTTAGTTATGGTGATTAAACCCATATAACAGAGCTGCAAATAGTCTTGGTTCTAGCAGACAACAGCAAGAAAGCATTGACTTCACTGTCGCAGTATTTACAGAGGGTACTGCTTGATCCCTACTCAGTATTGGGTTTTTTGCCCTTCCATTAAGACAGAACGAACAAGTTTAACAACTGGCTTAATCACTTTGGAGCCAATTTAAAATATCTATCTTGTAACTATTAAACAGTTAAAATCAAACACTTAAAATCAAAACCCAGGATCAACAAACACAAACTAACACGGAAAAGGAATAAATAAATCTCACTCTTGTCTCACCAGCTGGTCTTCAAACTTCCAAATTGTTCACAGAAATCTCTGCCCTTCAGCTTCAGTTTTTACCACTTTTCCCTTGAATTATTCTGTTATTAGCTGACTACTGTAACAAGCTAAATTTGGCCTCCTTGACCTTCGTGTCACTCTTCCAGGACATAAGAGGAAAGCAAAACAGGAGACACATGAACAGTCATGAGCAGACCAGACGAGCCACCTCTTGGGCCTAAGAGCAGCCGCAGCGATCCACCACCATGCCGGGAATCTTTCCGTGGATGATCTGCTGCTTGTCGTTAAAATACAGCATATTTATGGGTGACATTTTGGTGGGCGTACAGCAGGGGCCGGCCGAGCCTCGAGGATTAGCATGCTGCACCAAATGGGTGTGCGGGTACTTCTGCATGAACATGTACTCACACTGGCCTGAACAGTAGTTAGCCTTGTAGCGCTTAGGAGCAATGATCCAATCCCATCCAAATGCCTCAAAGTCCACCGTGAGTGGGTAGCGGCAGCAGCGAGATTCGGTTGAGTGCTCGTCGCAGTCCAGGCCAAGATTACGACGCGAGCGCTTCGTTGTCTCGAGAACCTTCACCTCCAGGAACGGCTGCTGAAAATCAGGGGAAGGGAAGTGAGACGGAAGAAAAACATGAAGGAAGAGAGGGGTGAAAGAGTGAGACAAAAAAAAATAGTTGAAATTTGAGTGTTTGTCTAAGTACAATTATGCCCAGAAACATTTGCCAAGGATCCTGTTTTACTTTAAATTCTGCTATAGTGCATTAGATGGATCAAACTCTGAGGGCGAGTGAGGTGTTGCGAGGTGCTAGTCAAAATGAGCAGTCTTCAAGGTTGCAATGACTGTATTTGCTCAATAACCTTCACCTCAAGAAACAGATACCGGGTTCTGCTGGAAGTTGTTGCTAAGTATGTTTCCCTGAATGTAATCTGCAGTCCTTGAGATTCTGAAGCAGGCACTTGTCTCAGTCTCAGATGGGTGAAAACATGGATCAGGTGGACAAGTTTAGCTACAGAAGGGTGGCTAGATGTACAATATATACAGTTGCCAATAATTTTATGCAAGTGCTTGGTTGTCAGAAGAATCCTTACTTCTACTGACAGCTGCTAGAGATCAGATGCCAAATTTGCGAAACTTTTACCAATCCAGGAAATTGGTTAATATGAAAAGTCACATATTAAACCCACTCTCTGGTTTTATTCATCGTGGACATTTTTTTGTTAATTCAGAAAACTGTATGTGACCTTTGGCTTCCTGTTTTTGTCCTAACCTTGACCTGTATGTACCTAGTGATTCTCAAGAGCTTGTGAACCTGGTGTCTTCACGATTTCATTGTTCTCAATAAAGCACTGATATCATCTTCGGCCAAGCAGCTGGACACACGCACGAGTTCAGCAAAAAGGGGAACAAACCACAAGGCCACCGAGGTCAAATCCTGTCAGCTTGCACTCTGCTTTCTTTGTTGGATAGAGTAAGGAGAGGTCCAGGGGGAGTTTCATTCTTTCTCTGCTTTTTATGTTGTTTTTGTATTCTTACTCAAGAGTCTCTGATCCTTTTTTTTTTTTTTTTTTTTTTTTTTTTTTTTTTTTTTTTTTTTTTTTTTTGCTTCCTCGCTTTTAAAACAGCATGCTGTCCGCAGGGTTTGGTTGGTGCTTACTCCTGGAGACCTGGATGTGCCCTTTCGAGGACCAACAATGGGTATACTTGCCAACGTTCCTGTTTTACCCAGTATATCTCTTTTATTTCAGCTCCTGCCTAGCTCAAATAATGTTTTGAATTTTTGCAAGCTTATGAGTAACAAATTTAAAAATGTCTTGAACAACAACAATAATAATAAAAAAAAACATCATCAATGATGCTACTGATCAGTAGGTCTAAGGGTCCTTACCAGCCCTTCTTCTCCAGGCCTTAGTGAGGTCACAGCCAGGTCGTTGCCACTTTCATCAAAGGCATTTATGTCAATGCCCCAATTTGTGTGCGGCTGCTTGAACCAGTTCTGCAGGACATGTTTAAAGTCAATGCTCTGCCAGTAGCCTGACCGTGAGTTGAGCTCGATCTTGAGGGAGCGGATGCGGATGTGGCGGCTGCCCTGATCGGTTACAGGTTTGAGACGCAGGATCTGCAGGTAAACAGTAGAGGTTTGTTGCAGTGGCCGCAGATAAACCCAGAGCTGGGCTTTCAGCACTTTAGTGAACATCAACTTGGGACTGAACTTGAAGAAACAGCAGCTTGGTTTTCCATCCACCTGGACTATTGGCTCCGCTGTGTAAAGACAAAAACGAGAGGGCAGTTCAACAAGAGTTAAGTGAACAGTTCCTTCTTTCCCCATGACCGGCTTCAACCAGAAATGTGAGCAGCATGTATCAATAATATTGTCAAGTGCACTGTCATGCAGCCAGTATCTCTGAAGATATTGACTTATGTCTCTTCAGCACCTTGGACAGTGGCTTTTAAACGATGCGCTTCTCAGTTTTGGACAGTGGCTTTTAAATTAAATGCTTCTTAGACTTGCAGACCTGACCTTGGTTTCTCTAAAGAGTCCCCTACTGTCATTACTAAACATTGCCCAAAGTGGGCTAGAATTAGGCCTAGGGTTAGGCTTAGGTTAGGGTTATTTTCACCTAAAAGAGGTCTTTGATTGCAGATGACTAATTGCAAGGGACATTTACCCATGCCCCTTTGGCAATTATACAAGGCTACCTCCAGTGTCTCCACCTTCCAGTGTCTTGATCTAAATTAAAATTCTGGTATGTTGTGAATTTTTTTTTTTTTTTAATAAAAACAAGCCACTTTATTAGGAACATCATATTAATACTAGATAGGACATCTGTCTCAGAACACCATCAATTCATTGTGACCTGAATTCTACGAGGTGTTGGGAAAAACAACACCTCGACATTACTGTAACAAAAAATTGTTGCATATGTGTCAGCTGCAGATACATGCTGCAAATGTCCCATTCTACCTCATTCTAAAAGCGCTCTACTGGGTTCAGATCTGGTGACTAAGAAGGCCACTGAAGTACACTGAATTCATTATCATGTTCATGGAACTTGTGCTTTCTGACCTGGAGCATTACCATTGTCAGATCATTGACGTGGCCTTAACGTGATGCACATGGTCAGAAGCAGTACACAGGCTGTGCGGTCCAGTGTGTGCCAAGAAAATATTCCCCACACCATTACAGCCTTGAAACAAGCCAGGTTGGCTCAATAGATTCATGCTGTTCATGCAAAATTCTGAATCTACCATCTATACGATGCAGCAGAAATCAAGATTATCACCCAAGGCGACATTTATCCAATCATCAGCTGTCCTGTTGCAATGAACTACTGCCTATTGTAGCCTCAGATTCCTGACCAGCGTTAAACCAGATGTGGTCGTCTGCTACTGTAACACCTCTGTTTCAACATGTTATGTATTCTGAGATGCTTTGCTGCTTACCTCGGTTGTAAGGAGTGGTTATTTGAGTTCCTGTAGCCTTCCTGTCGCATAACATTTTCACCGTTTTAATTTTTGATTTGAACATTACCTGAACCTCTTGATCTGTATCTGCATGGGTTTATGTATTGCATTGCTGGCACGTTTGCTGTTTGGCGCATAAGTGCAGACAGCCAATCCGAGTCAGATGAAAGATCCTAAAAGCTTAGAAGGGTCATTCCAAATCAATACACAGTTACTCTGATTCATCACCTTTATGTTGGGATGAAACATGTCTGCCTTTATCAGGGTGACCCTGTCCCCATCTACCCATGTGGATGGGGATGAAAATTTGAACGGCATGTTATGGCCTTCAGTCACTAGATCTCAACCCAATTTATCACCTTATGGGACATTTTTGGACTAAAAGTTTTATACCACATTCTTAATCAAAACAACAATTGAGGTAATAACTTTTAGAAGAATGGCATTCATACCTCCAGTAGAGCTCCAGAGAATCTAGGCTAAAGAGCACTAAACCTGTCCTGGCCCAACATCTTATCAAACAACGTTATATTTCTAAGCAATTTTACAAACACTTTCTTAATTAATTATGATTTTATGCTGTGATTTACTGTGATGTTGAGCTATATTCATTTCTTCATTCATCTTCAGGAACTGCTGGTCAAGATCAGAGTGGATCCAACACCCCAGGAACACTGGGCACAAGGCGTGAAAACACCTTAGGTGAGATGCCAGTGCATCAAAGGGCAACATGCACACACATTCACATCTAGGGGCATTTTAGCATCTCCAATACACCTACTAACATACTTTTTATGAGGTGAGAGTAGAGAACCTGAAGGAAAACCATTTGTACATGAAGGAGAACATGAGATATAATCACAACAGATTGCAGTGATACTCTCTGCACCACTCTGCATATTATAAGCATGGTAATAATTAACAGACTTTTTTCCCCCCTAAAAGCTTGTATCACATAACATTCATGTAAAAGCTTTTTTTCTGTTAGGCTCATTTATCATGTAGGGATTTTTTCAGAAAACAAAAAACATTTTAGAAACAAAAAAACCCCAAAAAAGTTAAAGTAAACCCAAGAAATCCTAACAAAAGCTACTGCACATGAGCTGCAATTGCATAAATGAACACCAGGGCCTTGAGAACAGCATGTGGTTTATCGAACTTCTGTTATCTGTTTTTCAGACATGATGTGAATCAGAACTGTATATATTCAACATTTGTGGAGCATTTTAACAGTAACCGTTAACAGCAAATCTAGAATCATATCTTAAATGTGCCGAACAGTTGCCAAAATAGTAGTTGTTAATAGTAGTTTTACCAAAATGATGTTTAAATATACAAAGTTTGTGTGGTGATGTCTCCTGTGAGAAAGAAATTCTGTCACAATTAAGGACAATGCAGTATGAACCAAAAGTACACGTATAAATGGTTTTCAGTCCTCCATAGCCATATGTTTTCATTTCCTGCATTGTTCCCTACAGGGAAAAGTGTGCCTCCACCATTTTACAGAAACTAAGGGGAGCTGTCAATCAAACCCCAATCTGTGGTTGCTTTGGCAACCCACAAGGGTTTCCTGTGTCAGAAGGTCATTCAGAGACCTCGGTCCAGTTAAGAAATGGGATTAAAGGTCAGAACTGGGAGCCTTTTACATCCCCACTGGTGCAGGGAGGGGTTGTATGTAATAGCCAAATTGAGTTTGAAGGTCAAGGTCAGCCCTAAGCCAATGAATGGAAGAATCTTTTTTTCATCTTCCTGTTTTCTTGGTTTTAAAGCACCTATTAAAGAAAGCAAAGCTTTCTGCAGTTTTGCGCTGTTTCTTGTGAACCTGAAAGCATTTCTTTCTCACCGAATCCACAGTTAGTTAGTAGGAGGTCCGCAATTAAATTATACTGCATTTATTCGGTGACATAATAATGATACAATATCCATTATGTTTGTGAGTGGAAAGTTGATGAGAAGCCAAGCAAGTTTCAGCAGGAAAATCAACAGGCTTGGATGAGCTGCAGGTCTGCTCATTAGCGAGTGTAAATTTTGACAATATGACAGTGTTCCTCTCTTGAGATTTGGCACGGTTATAGCAATTAACATTGGCTTTACTGTAATGTTTACCGGAAATAAAAGAACAAGTGATTCAGCACTTGGCTTGGATTTATTGTAACTGTCAGTGTCAAAATTCCCATATTCAGAAAAACACAGTGCCTCATATGATGTGTATTAACAGGGTTAAACTGCAGTGAATACCAAGTCTGCATTGCACCTTTCTGAGCGATTAAATATATGGTTCACCTAAAATGTAACTGAACAGTCACAACAAGCCACAACATTTTGTCTATATCTATACTGTGCCACACACAAACCTTAAAATAAAATATGACACTAAAAGCCTCCGTTATTTCGTAGCTAGATCAGCCTGAGTAATTCCAGACCGATACTACTGAAGTAAACTTTAGACTCCAAAGCTGTTTAAAAGTATATCTTACTCTTTTGGAGTAGAGAGAAAGTCTGTGTTAAAAGTTACTCTGTGTACATTATGTAATTTCTGGCTGAACCGTTCCTTAAATCCAAAGGTGTCAATGGTGCTAACCAGAAAATCCTAGTAGACCGAGAATTTTGCAAAAGGCCTAGTATTCAGGGTGTCCCAAATATCTGGATCCATAAGGCATTATTTATTTACATACACATATTAGAACAAATTGATGTTGGTACACAGGATGGCTCAGTGTTCACATAAATTATAAACAGCACAAATCATTAACAGCACAATCAATCCTGAGCTTTTACTGACCAAAGAGGACTTCTTGTTCTTGGCTCACAAACCTGTGGTTTGTGAATTCAGAGTTTCACCTACAGTTGAACTCAGAAGTTTACATAGAGTCATTATAGATATGAATGTCATGGCAATATTGGGCTTTCAGTGATTTTCTGGAACTGTTCTTTTTCTGTGGCAGAATGATTGCACAACAATTGTTCTTATTAGAAAAAAAAAACCCCAGAATTTGGTGTACACGTTTTAATTTATTTTGGGTTTTAACTAACACACCTAGTTTATTAATTTGTGGTGCTGAAACTTTCAAAATGGCTTAATTTCCTTTTAAAAATCATGACTAAAGTTGGTAGCTTCTCTGTGCACACCCCAAAAAGGGTGCTTGACAAGTCCGAGTTAATGAGAGGTGTATAATTTTGCCAGGCTCTGGAAGAAGACCCAACCGGTCACCTTCAGCTGATAGAAAATTGGTTCAGATGACCAGAAACAACCCAGGGACCATCAAGGCACAGACCTACTATGAACTGAAAGCTGCAGGAAAACTGTACAGTCATGCGAGTGTTATATCACCATGGACTAAGAGGCTGCCGTCCAAGAAAGAAACCCCTGTTCCAAAATCGACACCTTCAAGCTCGACTAAAGGAAAAATCCTTCTGGAGGAAAGATTTATAGTTATATGAGACAAAGAGTTGTTTGGCCACAATGGCCAGAGTTACAGTGGAGCACTGGACCAGCTGTTAAGTGTGGTGGTGGTAGCATCATGCTCTGGGGCTGTTTTGCTGCCAGTGGAAGTTGATGGAATAACGAAGAACCTCAGAATTCTTCAGCATAACCTGAAACCATAAGTTAGATGGTTGAAACTTGGACACAAGTGAGTGTTCCAACAGGACAATGACCCCAAACACACGTCAAAGCTGGTTGTGGGATCCATGAAGCAAGCTGAAAACAAGCCACGGCCTCAATCCTATCGAAAACATGTGGACTGTGCATCAAGGTGAAGTAATTAAACTCTTCCAATTCTGCCAAGAAGAGAGGTCAAATATCCAACCAGAAATCTGCCACAAGTTGTTGATGGCTACCAAAGGTATCTAGTCAATATGAAACCTGCCACAGGGACATTTAACCAAATTTTAGGTGTGCTGTATGTATTTTTGACCTTGTAGCTACAATGTAAACCCTTTCCTGATTTCAGAAAACTCAAAATTAATTAAAATTAAAACTAGTCCACCAAATTCTTGTTTTTTCATTAAAAATGTACACTGTAAAATAATTTTTCCTCAGAAAAAGAACAGTGCAGAGAAATCACTGAAAGCCCAATATTGCCATGGCATTCAGGTCCATGATAACTGTACGTAAATGTCTGACCTGCAGCATCCTTTTAGACATCTCCCATATCATTGTAGCAAGAGGTAAAAAAAAAAAAGGGGGGGGGCGTGTAATGTTGGTAACAGTCATTTAAATTTACAGTCCATAATGTTGCCAAATGAATCTTCTCAATGCATTATTTACATATTTACCCTACTTTTGTAAGGTAAAGGGTTATACAAAAAAAAAAAAAAAAAACTAGCCTAGGGTTAATCTATTTTATAACACATGATCATGCAAAGTGGCACTGGTCATGACAATCCAAACTAACATTTTAATACAACCATAGGCGCTACGCAGTAAAGACAAATCACTGCTTAAAATGTAAAGGTGGCAGTGCATAATGCTCAGTGAGGCGCATATATGACACAAGTCCTGCCTCTTAGTAAAAAGTGTCAGTTACCTTGTGGGGCAGATTTAACCAATTCAAAACTGTGTTTTAAAGGCCAATATGTCAATCTGTTTCTGGTATATGGGTTTCTCCCCATTCAAGCAGATGTACTGCCTTGTACTATATAACTGAAAATAGCAAGACCCAGAGCATTGTCCAGATGGCCTGTGATGGCCACAGAACCTGCTCTACATATTTATACTATAGATTTTTTTGCGATTTTCTTTTACCCTGCTCCTCTTCCACTACGTTTATTTTAAGTTGTTTGCCTATCTGAACAGATTCACCATTTTTGACACTTTTTCTTTTTACATTCTACATTATAATACTCAATTCTTTACTTCTTGTCTTAAAGCATATTAATAACTTCAGCCAACCACAGTTTTATAAACTGTAATCTATTAAGGATGCTGAAAATTGTCATTAAAACGCTATTGTTGCAGTTTGCAACAATACACTAAATCTGATCTCATTTTTCCCCTCAACCGTTTGCTTCCTCAACCAATTCTTAATTCAGATATGCCGTCCTGCAAGAGCAAAAACAAAACTGCGCTAAGCAACCAAGTGCTCTATGCAACTTCAATGTCAGATATTGACACGAAAGATTAGGCTTGTGTAACTGATCATGCACACACACACACACATGCTGATGCAAGTCTCTTTAGTTACCACACACACACACACACACACACACACAGTTTTACTTCTTTACAAAGCCTGACTCATTAAATCGTCCCATTTTCATCTTAGTTGGGATACAAAAGACTAAGAATCACTGAGCTTGAAATTTCAGTGTGAGGCTGGTTAGTAGCCGATGCCAATGGTGAGTATTAAAAGCAAAGGATGGATATTTCAAAATAATCAAATTCAGGTCTCAGGGGAAAAATATCGAATGGCCTATGGGGGAAACGGATTACAGAGGGGGGATGGGGATCGGAAAAAATTCAGTGCTATTATTGTGTCCTATTCGGTCAGGATAATACACATTACTTGCTCTAACAGAAACTTGTTACAGATGTGCTAACTGGTAAAATATGTAGTAAACCCGATGCCATGTCACACACGTGGTTGTAGTCAGCTGGTGCCCACTCAATAGATCTCAGTAGAGATATTCTCTAGATCAATAGTATTGAGTCTAGGTATCAAATCGATACTGGCCTGTGGATCAGTGTTGGATAGGGTTTAATATATTTTCTGCATTTTTATATGTAGTGTGAATATATTGTGATACCAACTATAACTCATAATCTTCTATTGCTCTTTAAGTAGTAGCTATAATCTATTTGATTATTTTGCTATATATTTTTTTTATTTTCAGCTATATTTCCCATTTCTATGTTTTTAGGATACTGACGCCTAAAGTTTTGACCTTCAGTACCAACAAAACAAATACAAGATGTAACTTCATACTTTTAAATAAAATTAATTTTAAATTTTAGCAGTATTTTGTTGCAAAACATCTCCTTATTACAACTTATCAAGGCAAAAAAAAAAAAAGACTTTTTTTTTTCTTTTTATTACATTATTTTTGCCCAAGATGTCAGATTGAAATATAAAATCTGATTTTGGATCAATGAGGTTAATCAGCTCACTACAATATATACCCCTGTGTTCAGTCTCTTACACTACTGATGATCGTTTCATACATCCCATACCCGTTTGTTTGTATCTGGCCGGATGGCGAAAAAAAAATAATTCCCAAAAGGATTTTCCTCCTCACAAAAAAAGCTGTGGAAAAAAGAAAAAAAATACGGTCATCTGTTGGGGGGGGGGAGAGACAGAAGCCTATAATGCTTTAGCCTGTGACTCCCTCCCCAAAAAAAGGGGCGGGATTCTATTTGCATATATATCTATATTTTCTTAATGGGAAATGCAAATGTGGTATTTTGAGGGAAGTGTGTGTTAAAAAGAATGAATGTGACTCTAGGGGATCCCTAGGCACCTCTGGAAATTAATCATTCTGACACGTTAACGACTCCTCTAATAAGACAGGGGCCCAGCAGCACTCATGCAGGCCCTGCACACTCTTTGTTCGGCCCTCGGGTCCCAGGAGGAACAGACGATGGGGGTGGGGGAGGAGGACGGGGAGAAGGAGGTTGGGGGATTCTCCCTCTCTAACATGAGGGACCTCTCATTTTCTGGAGGGGGAGATGGGCAGAAACATTACATCCACATGTGTCAAGATTTAAGAGGCTTTAGCTACAGTTGAGACAGGAACGACCTGATAAATCCACGGTGTGACGCTGGTACAAGAGTGTAACAGTTTCCTAGCAAAATGACTACGTTATTAAAAATGAACCACTTAGTTCATACTAGATTTAATGTCCACTTGGTTAGTATAGTAGATGTCATACGAATACACACAATAGTCCAGGAAAAGCACACTGGAATGTGTGAAAAAAAGGCCACACAGTGCTGCCGGTTGCATCTCACGTTTAAAAAGTAACATTGTACAATGCATACCAAAAACAATGCAGGAATGCGAAGAAATTTGGCTTTCACCAAGAGTTTCCTTTTGATTTATGCTGAGTTTAAGTAAATTAGTTTGATCCAAACAAGCAAATAAAATAACTAGACTTGTGTCTAGTCTTGTGTGATTGCCTCTTTAGCACTGAGTTTATCAGAGCAACGCAGCAAAAGCTTATGTATTAGGCTTATGTATATAGTGATGTTCCACATTTCACTTGCGTCGTTATGTATACCGTCACATTAATGTAGGCCTTTTGTGTTCCACCTATTTATTATCACACTCAAATGCACCATAAACACATTGGGCCTCATTTATCACCCTGGGTAAGAACAGATTGATTCATAAATCGTCCGCAGGAGCATTTACGAACGTGATGTCTTATTCAAGAAGATCCGGTTAGTATCTTGTAAAAAGGCTTGTATCCTACAAGAGTGCCTTTGTTTAAATTCATGTATAAGGAGACTCCCTGATGTAAACCTTGATAAACTTCAACTGCTCTATAAAAGGAGGAAGAGTGTATCTTTGTTAGTTGACCAGTTGCATTACTGAAAGATCTAGCATGCACCACGCTCAGGAGGTGCTTTTTAGTTATAGTTAGCCTTCCTCGGCATATATATATATATGGTCTACGAAAACCTTACATATACAACTCTACTAAATGATTGATAGACGAGGCCCTCTGTGAAGATACAGAATGTAGTACGTGCAAGCACATGGACACACTTATCCACTTTAACATGCGTGTAAACACAGTGGGGTCTCCACAAAGCTCTGGAAAACAAGGACCATATTTTCACATGAACACGTTGCAGACATATCGAGCTCGCACGTGTACATCAGTACTTTATTCGGGGAGATTATTCGGTGAGACTTATAGCCCCTCCTTTTTCATAAAATAATACAGCATCGTAAGAGTTTACGATTGATCGCATCCCAACACTGTGCGCATGCTGGCAGATGCTTTTAATAAGTTTCTCAGACAAAAGGGGTTATTGGCAAAACTACTGGGCTGGGGCCCATGGTCATTACTTCTTTTAATCTATGCATCATGAAAATCCTTGCTGGATTTGGGATGAATTACCAAATGAATCGGATCAACAGATAAGTGCTATAAACTATATCTTTTCCGTTTTCGTGTCACACTTGTAGAGAGCTAAACTCTACTTGAACAGCTGTCCTAAGTTCTGCAGTGGCCTCTCCGGTAAAGTTAAATAGGGAGTTAAAGATCAATTATCATTCTGTTGTTCACTAATGTCTAACCCAAGGGCATTTTGAACTCTTCTGATACCCGAACCCTTATGAAACATGTTTCTGATTTTATCCTTTCAGGGCAGTTGATTTGAGAGTACAGACTGGTACACAAAGCAGTGTATAAAAGTAGTCGCCGCAGAGGTTTTGTGTTCTTTTAAGCGGCATCTGATTGAAAAAGTCATTTTTTACAGCAGAACATCTGATGGGAAAGTGTTACCTTAATAAAGGAGCATATCATGTTCCACTGTGCAAACGTATTCTGTTATAACAAGGGGAAGGAGCGGGTTAGGTGTAAAGCTGGGAACAATTCAAATTTGCTTAGTCATAAAATCTGGGTTTCTTGCCGAGCAGTGAAGTGTCAAAACTTCTGTCATGAAATGAATAATAGTGTGTGTATTTCTGCCCTTCTGCTACAGGCTCCTGATCCACCCCGACCCTAACCAGGATAAGGTGCTTACTGAAGATGAATAAATTAATTATAATTAATTCATCTTCTACACAGCATGAGGTGAGGCATGCTGACCTGACCTTTCTGCTCTCTCTCTCTCATCTTCCTTTACATACATTTTAAAAGCCATCCTAATGCACGTATTTTTTTGTTTTCTCCTGACAGTATTCTGAACGTTTTCTCTCAGCGAGCTTCACTCTCACAGCCTCACATCTCCATTATCAGTCCTTCTCGTGCGTCCTTCCTGCCTACTGTCATTTCACTATCTGCTGTTTCTTAATACGCTTTTTTTTTTTTTTTAAATGTGTATTAAATAAATCGAAATAATTCGAGAACAGCTTGGAGCACTTGAAGGTTAAAGGCCTCGGGGTCTGAACTCCCAGCCTTCTTCTGAATAGCACAGGAGCTGCGCACTGAGATTCCACTGCCCCTAATAACTACTGAAGCTTTCGAAGCAGCACACTCTTTTCTCAGTATATTCTCAAGCTGTTCAGTTGTTCTTAACAGCAGTGGCCTTGGACTCCATCCAAATGTGCTTTTGGCAACGGACGACTCGGCATTGCTAATGAACTCCATGGCCGACATAAAACGGAAAAGGAAGTGCGCACGTTAGCGGCTCATCCTCTTTGTGAGAAGCCACTCTCTGAACACTTAAGATCCTTATTAATTTTTCATCCATATAATGCTGAAGTCCTTTCCGGCATGTCGATGCCCTTAATGGCCAGAAAGATTCAGCTGTTCTTCGTGCAAACGTCCTTTTTTTTTTTTTTTTTTTTTTTTTTTTTTTTTTTTTTTTTTTTTAAAGAATGCACACGAACGGCAGCAACAAGCTTGTCGATTCTTATTGGTTTCCTCCCTCCATCCCGCCCTCGTTTCGACAAAGTGCTTAATTAGTGGAGAGCGCCGAGTAATTATTTCCTTTATTAGTGAGCACAGACATCTGTTTGGGCTCTTTAACTCGGCCCTATAAAAGCAGCCCCCGATAAAAACCGTCCATGTTCTCAGTCCCTTCAGGACAGAACGCTTGTTGCTCCACGTGGCATTACAGAGCTGAGCTGCTGCTTTCACACATTCCAATAGCTGTAACTAATACCCCCCCCTCCCCATCCCAACCTCCAGTCGGAGTGTCCTAATTGAGATTTTATCTTCAGAACAACCACATCTGAATGTACTGCGTTTAAACTGCCAACCGTTTCTTGTTGGTTTTTTTTTTTTATTCAGATTTTGACATTATAACCTCGGCAGCAGGGTCGACATTTAGCATTGCTGCTTTCCCACAGTGCACAAAAAAATGTAAGAATCTCAGATTTAATCATCCCTAGAAAACTGGGGGGAAAAGGAGAAAAAAAATTAAAAACAACCCCAGTAGCTTGGCCGCGACATTAGTTTCTCCTGTTTTAATCAAGGAAGTCCACAGCACCCAGGCATTCAGCAGTTAAACAGTCCTGTCTACATGCATCCACTAGGAAAACGGAGCTACGCTCTGCTACACCATGTAACCGTTCATCAAAACCACAGGAAGTCTGGTTCCAGGCCTAATTTGCAACCTTGGTTTTTAAGTATAGATTTCTAACCAAATGGATCAACCAAAAGCAAGGCGAAACACAACAGGGAAAACGAAGAACGTGTGTGTGAGATCTGTAACAAAGAGGATCTCTGTGCAATCCGGAACAAACGGGGCGATATTAAACCTTCACTCTCACGTCGCAATAAAAATAAGACAAATGAAGAAAAAAAAAAATTATGAGCTAAAAGACCTGGGAATGGTTTCTTTTAAAGTGACAAAAGAGTGAGCTAATGCTCTCTATGGTGTAACCATAGCAACTACTCTATAATGATAGCATATTGGTATGTGGGCAGTAAGTTTGCTATTTGCATATCATTCAGTTAGGAGGAAATGAACACCCGTCGAAACCTCGCAGTGTCAAAGAAAATGTAATGAATAACTCTGCTTTAACGTCACGCGGTCCTTTAGCTCCGTCGTGTCTGTAATATGGTATACGTGATATATAGTCCTATATGGTATTAGTATTATGGTACAGATGATGGCACTCAGCATTGGATATTATATTTAATAGAAACACATTCCATATGCAGTGCATCTCTTCAGGACACAAATCTTTGGCAGCCAATGATCTAATCCAGTCGAAATGGCTCCAGCCGAACTCGTACTCTATCATACGAGAGCTATTTTTCTACCTATGTCTGTTTATCACACAGCTGTCAGGATACAGTTGATGGTTTTGTTCTTCTATACAGCTTCAACATCATCTCTAAACTCCTCTGGGAATCTAAAATGGGTCTTTCCACGCATTCATACAGAATGCCTTGCAGTCAGTGTGTGTGTGTATGTGTGTGAGAGGTGTTCGAGTTTATGAGTTATGTTTAATTCTACATGCGCTTGACGCTTTTTGAGTGATGCCTGTTAGGGGTTAAAAATGGCCCAGCGTGGGAAGAAGAGCTAGAGGGAGGAGAGAGCGAGATTCCTGAGAGGCCTGGCGAAATTTTGCCTCGGGTATTAATGGACTTTGGGCTCTTTGAAAGTTTATTAGCCATAAAATTGACAGCGTGTTGTGCTAGCTCAACAGCCCCACTGTCTTCAGTCTTTATTTCTGCTCAAACAAAACAGGCTGATGACACAAAAGGCTCCGCACACGTTTGCTCGACAACCCCCCTCCCCTTTTCCTACGGACGGGAATCATTGAAAACGATCTCAGACGCAGGTGTTACCATCCGGCGCATATGTAGGTTTAGTCACTAACTCCTCACATGCTCTACCCACCGACTTAAAGGACGGTCGGACGGCCAGGTTGTCTTTTCTGCGCTCGACCTCTTAACGTTTATGGTTCCTGCACCTTCAGGAAATGACCCTTTTATAGGGTCAACACTATAAAAGACTTGTGGCTCTTGTTTTTTAAGGTGGGAGTGGTTGGTGGGTGGATGTTGGAAGCGACTTGGTGTGTGTGTGTGTGTGTGTGTGTGTGTGTGTGTGTGTTTGACGTCTTAAGTGTTCGTTCTTTCATGGAGGGGGGTTGTCGTGTTGTTTAATCTACTACCAGCTCTCTTTTCGTGGCCAAAGAAAAAGACCTGAAGAGGTTAATTGGCTCCTCGTCCGATATATCACATTGCTGTGAACTCTGTGACCCCTCTTGTCAATAGGGGGCTTTTTCTCCACTGACTCAGTGAATGTATTAGTTCTGTGTGTGTGTGTGTGTGTGTGTGTGTGTGTGTGTGTGTGTGTGTGTGTGTGTGTGGCGCGTCTGGTTGCCCCAATTTGACCATTTAGACAATGGTAGCTTAAGAATCTGATCCAAAAAATATGTTTCGATTGTGCTGCATTTGATTTCGTTGCTGTTTTTGCATATATAAATGAACAGCAAGGTTGCAGACTACTTTTTGAAAAATCAACAGAAGTTCTCACAAAGGCGCATGGTCAATATTTATCCGGGGCATCAGATCTGACATTTTGTAGCATAGGAATGTTTTATGTAGCTTTTTAAATAACCACAACACCTTCCAGGCAGCGAATAAACGGAAGGCCGGGGATTCAGGCGTCAAAGTTGCGCCGAGACGATCTGATCTTTAAAACAAATGAGAGCAGTCCACGGAGCAGAAGGAGGGGCAACAAATTACCAACAAACGCTCTTGAAAAAGCTGGCGGTTGTTAGAGAGGGACATTGATGAGGGAGGAAGGCCTGGTTTAAATATGTAGACAGATGACAAATGAGGGCTCCAAGGGGTCAGCAACCCTCCTCTGGCCTCACACATGCACCGAGCCACATGCATGCAGCATAAAAACTCTCTCTCGCACACACACACACACACGCAATTCCTGAAATGACACGCAGTGATGGGTTTGAGATCTACGCCCGAGATGCACAAGTGGCTAAAAGCAGGTGCACGCGGCACTCTTTTGTCATAAAGCTTTACGTAGCATTAGTTGTACTTAATACACTCGGGCACTATGCAGCGCTAATCAATCAGAATCAAGGCCTGAACAGTGCAGGTCAACTTGATTTCGACACCTATGACCTGTTTTGTGTTAGTGCATGCAGCAGAGTCTTTTAAGGGAGAAAAAAAAACCCAGGACTGCGCCTTACTGAAAAATGATGGGAGAAGGGTGTGAAATGATGCTACAATAATACACCAACTCTTGGTACTTTTAGGAACAAAGAGCTAATTGGATGTTAGAATCATAAATAAAATGAATAATAATAATAAAAAAACCATACATTTGTGAATAAGTATTTCATTCCATTTTTCCCCCCACTCTTTTTAAATGATAAACTCTGCAGTCATCACTTGCTTAAAGCGTCAACAAAAGTAAAATGCAAAGAGTGCAAACCATACATCCTTCTAGAAGCTCTTAGAGACTTTGTCAAAAAGATTCAGTCCTTTACTGGATACCAGTTGGTTACTAGTATTAATAATAATAATAATAATAATAATAATAATAATAATAGTAACTAGTATTGGGAATGGAGACCTACAAATTATAAAGACTGAGCAGATGACTGTCATAGCAGAGTCAGGCACTGAAGTACTGGAGCCCTCGATTTTGGGATCAGGACCTAGCTAAGCTTGTTGAAAGACAAAAAGAGGACTCGAGAGCGTAAACTATATAGGTTTCGAGTCAGGATCAAGGACCCACCCATTCTCGGGCAATTTCAGGACTCGAGTACTTGTTGAAATAACACTTTTTGGGCACTTTGTTTGCAAAGGCGATTAAATCGTGGGAACATATCGTGCTTTGTATTGTGAGATCTCTGCCATATCATCTTCTTCAAATAATGATCTCTTACATTGAACATTCAGATTTGTGGCGTTTGGCAGATGCCCTTATCCAGAGTAACTTACAAAACTCTCTATCAATAAATATATCCTGATACCGGTTCACTAGAACCCAACCAAACTAAGGATATTATCATTCTCAAACTCTTCTGGCGAGGCAATATAGTGAGAAAAGCACTCAGACAACCATAAAGTGCCACACTGCTCCTCTAACTAAAGCTCACTAATGTGCAGGAAACGTAGTGACAGTATGCAAATGTATCCAAGCAATCTATAAGCGCACAGCCTGTGTGCATGTGCGTGTATATGTGTTACATGACTAGGGAACATAAACCAGCTGAACCCCCTATAAATAGCTCCATCCGTATTTGAGTGTTAATTCCTCCGAGGAGAAAATCTCTTGCGAGGACGGATCAGCATTTGAAGTTCTCTCGCGCTTTATCTGCAGAACAGAGAGGCGTTTCGGTGCTCCTGTGGGATGCGCTCATGACGCCACAGGCGAGAGCGTTGCACTCCTTTGTGCAGCACGTGGAAATAAAGGGGGCATGACAGAGCGAGAGGGAGAGGTGGGAGAGGAGAAGAGATGGAGGAAAGGAGAGGAGATAAAAAGGCATGAAAAACAGGGGAGAGAGAGAACGAACACGTCGAGTGACGAGGGAAAGGAGAAGGCAGGTGGCAGGAACGATAGAGGACGGGGGGGAAAAAGTGGTGCAAACAGATGGCAGAAGTTAATTACATAAGCGTACGACTATATGTCAGCATCGAGCTAAAAATCGGCTAATGAGCCAACTATCATAACTGCTGAAGTTGCAAACCTCTCTTTCACACACAAACACACACAAAAAAAAAAAAAACAACCCAGAGAACTTCAAACACTACTCTCTCTCCACTCTGCAGATGTCCCCCTCGTGGGCATGAAGGATTTATTTATAGAGAGTTCACTGGGTTTATGTTTAACACAAGCACATATTATGCAGATCCTGATGACGTGGTGAACTGAGCAACTCGTACAGGGAAGCGACATACATGTTCAAAATGAGGACAAACAGTGATGTGCTCATTTGTGAGCATCCTGGAGAAATCCTCCTAATTCAGTGTTTGCGGTTTCTCCTTTGTGCTAAACTAGTCCGGATTTTCCCCCATTCTCTCTCCAATTTGACCAGCTGCCAGTTTCTATCCACTAGCGAACTCTCCCGTATCATATGATAGCTACCAGCTGGGGAAGTGAAGGCTAATCCGTGCTTCCTCCTTGACACACGAATCCAACCAACTGCATCCTTTCGAACTGCTGCTAATGCGGCATCACAGGGCAGCATAACACACTCAGAGGAACGCGCTATCTGTCCTTATCTGCATACAGAAGCACACAGATGGTTGAATAATGTCGCTGTGATTGACAGGGGAGAGAGAGATTAATGCCATCCCTCCCACGCAGAGAGCACGGCCAGTTTTGCTCCCCTGCCTCCTGATGACAGGGCAAAGGCTCTTCTGCTGTGCCACTAAAGAGCCACGCGAACGTCTGATACTTTCACTTGACTTCAATCGCAGAGCTGTTGATTTCTCCGATATGATTGGTCAGATTCATCTTCTATAAGAGCGGATAGCTGACACATATGATCTGATTCTAATAATAAATCTTAGACGTATGACATACAGTCTCCAGGTATTTCATAAAGAAAAATGTATAACTGGTAATATATGGGGAAGTTTTCGATGAGGAGATGTCTGTTTAGAATTTATGGAAGGAGTCTCCGGGGTCAGCTCTTTGTAAAAGTCAGAGAAAAAAAGCTGTAACTTGACATCGTCAGGACAACTGACTTTCTGAATTTTGCAGTAA
>JAQMCW010000016.1:8422056-8424556 GCA_030068335.1 Chrysichthys cranchii | reverse complement strand
ACCTTCCAAGGAGTAGTCCAGTGTCCTAACCACGGACCAAGGAGAAGCTACTCTCTGGAACTTTCTATACAAATTGATGTCCCCCCATTATCTGAGTGCTGCAGGAGCACCACACTACTCTCAGAACAGACTTGTGACGTAATTAATCCCAGTATCCATATGAGGAGGTCTGGCCGGCCTTTAACAGCCCCTATAATGTTGACCTGACACCTCCTGTCCCACTGGTGACCGCATCTTAACGCCACTGAGCTTTATTTACACTGGGACGAGTTAAAGTGTCAGAGCGACGCGGTGTGTGTGTTCCTACAGGACGCTTTAGGGGACAGGGGCCACGCGCTAGAACTTTCGGCATAACTTTTCACATGTGTACTCTGAGGCACTCACGCTCCGAGGCCATAGCGATCACCGACTCGGTGGTGGCGTGATACTCATCCGCCTCGGTGAACTCGTCGAGCTCGCGCGCCGCTCCTATCCCCGCCGCGTCTCCCTGGAAGTCGTGCTGGTCGAGGAGGCGCTGCAGCGGCGGCGCGCGGGGAAGCAGCTGCTCGGCCACGGCGCGGCTGATGTTGGGCGCGTGCTTGAGCCGCAGCTTGCTCAGGATCTGCGATTTGATGGTCTCGAGGCGCAGCGCGCGGCTCTGCTCCCGCCACGCGCACGCCGAGCACTGGCGCGCGCCGGCTGCCTCCTCCTCCTCCGCCTCCTCCTCCTCCACCGGCACTTCCTCCTCGTGCATCATCTCGAGCAGGGAAACGGCCGAGGGCATCACGGCCATCACGGGCACTTCAGAGGGCGCCGCGGCGCGCGACAGCAGCTCGGGCTCGTCACTGCTGCACAGCTCGAGCGCCACGAGCACCGTCAGGCACAGCCAAAAGTTAGCGCGCGCCATCGCGAGCGTGCTTCTCTCCTTCTCTCCTTCTCTCTCTCTCTCTCTTGCCAACGTGATGCAAAGTTTGTCAACTGCAAAGTGCACCCGAAGAAATCCTCCGAGCGGGCTGAATCAAATGTCCTCCGGCGTGAGTCTGAGTTCCATAACAACAACAACAACAACAACAACAACAACAACAACAACAACAACAAAGAAATAAAAAAAAAAAAAAAAAAAAAAACACACACACGCAAAGAAGAAAAAGCGCCTTAATGCATCATCCCAAGACAGCCTGCTGTGTGTGCTCCGGTGCACTGATGGACAGACAGAGGGATGGGTGGATGGGTGGATGGATGGGTGGGTGTGTGCTGTCGGCTCCGGTATGCTGCAGGTTGAAGCTGCCTTGTTGGAGGATGTTGCTGAGCGTGGAGGCGCCTTTATAGAAGCCCAGCTAGTGTCGTAATCCGCCTCGATTGGCTAAGAGGGCAAACAAAGGGCTTTCAGGATGGACATTAAGTGAGAGAGAGAGAGAGAGAGAGAGAGAGAGTTGTTGATCTGTAATGTTAGCTCAGAACCAACGGCTCCATCTAAAAGGTTAATGCAGTTTACTGAGATGTACCATTGCACTTGTTCAGTTCTGATGAGATGTAGTTGTACTGGATCAGCTGTAATGTAATGCATGAGTTGGAGCTGACTGGATGGTGGGTGGTGTTGTGGATCAGTTGTGTAGAGTACTGCACCACTTTCGACAGTAGAGCAGTGGTAGTGAAGGCTACTGCGTTATTTGGATTAGAGCAGCAATGTTTACTAACTTAATATCAACATGTGGACTGAACTGGCTGATGCAAATTAATCAGATTATATATAAGTCTATATTTAGACTTTGATTATTGTCAGTTGTAGTTATGAAGATTTAGTTGTAGTGTACTGGATTGTACTGTGGATGATTTTCAGTTGTACTGGATCAGTTGTAGTGTATTGGATTATTTGTAGTTGTGGATCAGTGGTGTTTGTACTGGATTTTTTTTTTTTTTGAGCTGGACTGGATCAGTGGTGTTTGTACTGGATTTTTTTTTGAGCTGGACTGGATCAGTGGTGTTTGTTCGGGGTAATTCGTAGCTGTACTCATACTGATTTTGTACTACAATGGATCATAGTGTAAAATGAAAATGTTACATCCTATTCAACTGACTTAGTCTATTAGGTGGAGAAGATTAAGTTTGTGTTAGTGGTTCTATCTGGAGAGCAATAAATAATAATGCGCTCTCTCTCTCTCTCTCTCTCTCTCTCACACACACACGCACACTTTTACTGATCGAGAACAACTGCAAGTGCTCCAGGATACTACACATGATCTTGATCTACAAGTACAAGTGATCCAGCACAACGACAAATGATCCAGTACATCAACGGTCAATGATCCAGGACAATCAAAAGTGATCATTTACAATACAGCTGATCAAGTGCACTTAAGACTGATCTGGTAGAATAACGACTTATGCCACACACTACAACTAGTGCAAAACATGCAAACTGCCCATACCGTATGCACTTATGGCCCCCATACCATCAGAGATGCTGGCTTCTGAACTGAACACTCAGAACACGCTGGAAGGTCTCCCTCCTCTTTAGCCC
>JAQMCW010000016.1:8360621-8370635 GCA_030068335.1 Chrysichthys cranchii | reverse complement strand
AGCGCCATTCCAGTATATCAGGGTGGCAGCAGGGACCAGAGTCTGCCTCCGCTTTGTCTGGCTCAGGGCTTGCTTTCTATCCGCATTCCCTGCCAAAGTGCTAATGACTAATAACAGCTAATTAAGGTAAGTTAGTTTTCTAAGTTTCAAAGTGCATCTGAAAATCTGACAGTTACATTGCTGGAGTTGTTAATTGAGTTTGGGATTTTTTTCAGCAAGAAATGCTAGGTTTTTTGCACAACTAGTTATACATTATGACTGATGATGGTTAGAATTGTTCAGTAGTAAAAAAGGTATAATTGGACACACAAATTCAGTCTTTCAGTCTCTGTTTGTCTGTGGAGACTAAAGCGGACCTTTTTTAATTCAGCTCCAGACTTCTTTACTTCATGTAATGCACTCAGGAAATGAATGTTTTAATGTAGGATTAGATTGTCCTTGCAGATCTCTGGACCCGTTTCAAACGTCTTCTCTCAATTGGCTTTATTTTCTGTGATATATATATATATACATATATACATACACACACACACACACACACACACACACACACACACACACAAACACCGACTGACCCTGATCCGAGGATATATAAGAATCAGTCGGGTTGTTTTCTTTTCTGAGGGAAAGCTGAATAATGAAGGATACGATGAATTTATTTGCCCAGACCTGCCTTCTATCAGGAAATGGGAAAGATAATTGTTTAGAGACGGGAGAATGGAACATTTTCTTTGCATTTCTCCCTCCTGCACCCAGGACTTATGAATCGGAACACTGCCGGCCGAGCCTTTGTTAGGAAACTGTGCTGAGGTGTCGATCCCTTGACAGTCAGCGTATAAAACGGGACACTGAATAACTTCCTTCATTTGCCGGAAGCAGCTTTAGTGCTTCCTCATTTGAAATGGTCTTCTATGATTAAAAAAGTCCCGGTCTTGTATAGCGTGTGCTGAAATTGGATCTGCAACCATGACTTTGTATGAAATGACACCCGGTTAGTCTTCGGCGGTACTTTGAGGTCAAAACAAAGCAGACTATTAGCATGCATATCCAGGAGCCCCAGATGCACTTAGGAAATAAACTTTTGCTATGAAGTATTAGATTGTCCTTGAACATCTCTGGGTCGCTTCCAAATGTACTTTTCTCATTTGTCTGTAAGTGCATTTACTTCAATGCTTTTAATGGCCAATGTGCATCGGAGCTCCTTCCCGTAAGGCCTCACAAACTCGTGAAGTGGTCCACGTTTGAGTAGGACACTTGTGTTTTTGAGGGTAAATGGCATTTGGAGCTCTGCAGTGGTGATTCACCTTTAGCGGGCAGGACTGATGAATTCAGGAGCTCTTTAAGCATCCTCTATGTCTTTTTAGTGTTTCCATCCTTTTCCCTTTATATGCTCCTGAAACTGTAGTCATTCAGTGCATTTTTATTGCATATTGAATTCATTGTTAATGATGTGAGATAGAAACTTAAAAGGAAGTAGCTTCTAAAAATGATTGAAATTAAGTATCCAAACTCTCGGCTGAAATTCTGTATGTGGGTTTGTATGATAGACCTTATACTCTACCAGTTATGGTACTTGCACAGGATCAGAGATAGCACAAGTAGAGCCAGTTCACTGGTTGAAATATGAACGCGGCTGTGTTTCTTGAAGTCCTGCCCTTCGATACAAGAGGCGGTCATTCTTATCCATCCATCCATCCATCAGGGACATGGCGAAGCTGAAGCCAATCACAACTGGCTTTGGGAGAGAGGCAGGGTACACCCTGGGCAGGTCGCCAGCCTGTCTCAGGGCTAACGCAGAGACGAACAAGCATTCGCACTCACATGCACACCTATGGCTAATTTAGAGTCACTCTTTCTTAGAACAAAACAAAAGTTCTCATAAAACATGTTATGGGTTAGTTTCTTTCACACTAAAAGCAAGGCATATTTCAGAATATTTCAACAATGGGGTGGAGTGATACAGCCTAGCAGTTGCTGTTCCCACTCCACAGTTGACTGCTTTCCTACAGTCTTACATCCTGAATTCATTCATCTCATACCACAGCAATTTTCTAGCACCAAGGAATTTTTTAATGCCCATAGGACGCAAAGTTCATTTCTTTTGTCGTTTACATTCTAACAATTATAAAAAACAATTCCCTAGCCAGTGTGAACTTCCAGGATAACTCTGCCCCCCCCGGTAGGATACCAGGGCTAACAGGTGTTGAAGATCAGGTAACTTGTATGGTGTGACATTTGCAGGCACCAGATCTCAACCCAGTCAGACACTTATGGAAGATTTAGACAGTGCTTTCCTTCATCATCAGCAAAAAAAACACCAACGGAGGAATTTCTTTTACAAGATTAGTGTTCCTTTTTCAGTTTGTTCCAGGGTATGTCTCATTTAAAAGAAGTTTTCACCAATATCAGTCTTCACTAACCGAACCTGTCCTGACTTCCAGAGAGTCGTTGATTGACAAGTGCATCGAGAGTGCCGTATCCCAAATGCAGTCCGTCATCGAGCTGGGTCGAGTGATCCGAGACAGGAAAACTCTCCCTGTCAAGGTACGTTCCTTTTAATCACTGCTCCCTCTTTATATAGTGCAGCTCTTAAATAAGAATCCTGTCTAATTCACTGTAGTGGCACATCTCTTTCTATTTTTCCATCCTGTGTCGCGCAAGCCCAAATTCAGAGACGTTCTGATGAGATGTTTTGTATTTTTAGTATCCCCTCAGGGAGGTGGTGGTCATCCATCAGGACCCCGAGGCTCTTGGAGACATTCAGTCCCTGCAGAAATACATTCTGGAGGTAATTCACTCCACACATCACACAGCTCTCATACATTTCATACATACGATCTCTGAACCACTTACGTTCATGCTGCAATTCATTTTATTTTTTTTGTGATATTTATCGGTTGTTTAGAAGCATTAGTAACTTTGGTGCAAGCTAGCACTTCTATTTAACCCTGTCACTCTTGTACTCATCATCTACGTAGTACAGACTTATCGTAAACTTTAACGGGCACCCGTACCACTGCTTATTCTTCGAATTAATGAAACGTGGCAATGCAGTTCATATATTTAGACAGATAGTAGTGAACAGCTTCAGTTGATGTTCACATAATAATGGGGGAAATGTGATCTTAGTGATTTTGACTGCAGCATGGATATTGGTAACAGATACACCTGTTTGTGCAAATGCTGAAGACTGTTGTGTGTGAAAATCCCAGGAGAAATACTCAAAAATAGCCGAAAAACAAATAACAAGAGCAGCAGTTCTGGGAATGGAAATGCCTCGATGATGAGAGCGGATGAGAGGAGAATTTCCAGAATGGTTTGAACTGACGGGGAGGCTACTGTAACTCGAATAGCCACTTTTTACAACTGTTGCGAGCAGAAAAACATCTTAGAAAGCACAACATGTAGAACATTGAAGCGAATGAGCTATAGCAGCAGAAACCACATTGGGTTCCACTTCTGCCAGCCAGAAACAGGAATCTGCGGCAACAGTGGGCACAAGCTCACAGAGGTGGAGAGTTGAAGATTGGAAACACATTGCCTGGTTACCATTTGAGCATTCAACTCCCAAGACATGCTTGACTTTAACAAAAGGGGAAGGATGTCATTGCTTTCACTGCAATTTTGGTTGACCTTGCAGGCAGCAAAATGCTGTCTGTTTTTTTTTTTTTTTTTTTTAATAAATAGGGCCCTTAAAGGTGACATACTCTGAACATTTTTTTGCTGTTTGTGAATTGCCAATGTGACTTGGGTTCATACTGGGCCTGGCAAAGTGGACCATGACCTTCCATAGAAAGAGTGGCCATAGAAAGAAAGTAGGTGGTGAGAACTGGCCAGTTAGAAAAGTGTTTCTTGCATAGAAAAATCCCTCGTTCACATATAACCACTCAGAGCATTCTGAAGTGCAAGCGTACCATTCTAGGATGCACAAAAGAAATCCTGAGTCTGGATCCGTTTCCAAAGGGCATTCATATACAAAAAGAGTGGGGAAGAGAGAGTGTGTGTGGGGGGGTATCCTTGAAAATGTCAGCCCAACATTATTGTTGTACTTGGCACATTTCAGTGAAGATAGCTTTATCAACTATGGACCATATCAGATGGACTTTACTACAAAGCTGATAGCTGTGGCAGTTCCTTGCCAGTTTGTCAAACGTAAAACGTTCCAACAACCCCCACCCCCCAACCCAACCCAAAAAAAACAAACAAAGAAAAATATCATTCAAACACTTGAGGCAGTTAGCTGGTGCTAGTTCAGGTTAGCTCAGCAAGGTAGCTTACCCAGTGTTGGGTACAGTGAACCTCCACCTATTACGGTAAAGTACGGGTTACGGTACTTTTTCTACAGTCTTATAAACACGTCCTATGCTCTTAAACACTTTATACACTCTTAAACATATGTAATTTTAACAACATATAAGATTCTACATGTGTACTTACTGCCGGTGAGGTCACTTCCTGTTTACAGCCTGTTTACTAGCTCAAGCGGAAGTGGCGTACACCACCACTGTGTATTCATCCACTGATGAAATACAGTGCATACTGGTTTATTTCGATTTAAATGTTCTTTTAATGTTTGAATAATCATTTTTTAAATTATATTTTATATTTAATTTTCCAGGGTCCCGCGAAAGCCAAAAAAGTCCGCGAATCAAAATTTGAAAATCCGCGATGCACTGAACCCGCAGTAGGTGAACCGCGATATTGCGGGGGTTCACTGTATATGATGGGGCACTAGGGCACGTGAGCTATGTAAATATTCTATAGTAAATATGTGTACAGTTTTGGGAATATTTGTTTCATATGGACATAAGCATTTGGGTGTCATAATGTGATACCAAAGGTTTCTGACTGATTTCATGTAGTTGACTGAAAGCTGCTGAATTAGAGAGAAAAAAAAATGACAAGTGTGCTGGTGAACCAGAATGAACTCGCCGAACATGGTTGTTCAAAAAATAGTGACTTGTTTGTGAACTGCCCAGCACTATGGGTGTGGCTGACCAAGTTGTTAGCCCATCAGAACAAAGGTACAGTCATCCCTCACCTATCACTGGGGTTACGTTCCAGGCGATTAAAATAAAAAAAATAAAAATAAAAAAAAGGAAATCCAAATTTTGCAAATGCATCACAGGAAATAAAATAATCGAAAAGTGTAAAACATCCCAGTTAAAAAAAATATATTTTCATTTTATTTTATTTTATTTTTTGACATCAAAACACATTGCTTGAAACCCATGAAGATGTAAAGTACTGAGATCCTATAGAACAATTTGTATACAAGCCCACAATAAATTATATATTATTGAGAACATTGATTTCCTTGATTTATTTTAAGCAGTAGTGCATTCTTGCACACAAGTTTGAAATGTGCAGCCAGCTGTGTCAGCCCTACAGAGTGGCAAAATGTGTTTGAGATTATAACCCGTGTCTGGCTGCTTTGACTTGCTATAACGAGACAGTCTAGGTTGTACCAGTGTTATTTCTTCCTCCATGAGTTTGCTACGGTCTGATGGAGCACAGGATAAAGTTTATCAGTACGAGGTCAACATGACTGAGCAAACACACAAAACCTGCTGTCCTTCATCTCCCAGCACAAGTGGCGAGAATGATAGTGGAGGTGGAACTCTGGAGCTAAAAATAGCAACGCTGTCACTTTGTGCATTGCTGCATGCCCACTACTGATCTGCTCCAAAACATCAGTGTGTTTGCGTACGCGTTTGGTGTATGAACCAGTGAGCCAATGAATGTACAGTAGTCATGTCTCAACTGAAAAGGATTATAGGGTATATAAGAGATGATGCCCATTGACGTGTTTGTTGCTATGGTTACATCCCAGATGATGTGATGATGTTCTTACCACTTTTATTCTAAGAAATGTAGCCTAGAAAATACATAAAAATGTACTTCAGGTACTGGTCCATTATTTCTGATCATTTTCATAGTTGAATTCCAGCATAGTCTAAGAAACAATAGTTTAGAGCAGGGATTACATTTCTCTTCTGCGTTAAAGGTTTCCCAGTATCCTAGCCTTTCAATCATGTGATTTATTTATTTATTTTTTCCCTTTCTTTCTTTCCTTTGCGGTCGCCGTGTATGGGACTGAAACTCTGGCTTTGCTGCAGAACACAAACATGGCTTAAATGACTCCTCTTACTTCAGAAGATAATAAATGGTACATCAGCAGTACTTTTTATCAACTTTATCAATAATATAAACTGTGATCTTTATGGACTTTCCTCTGAACTGCTGATTCCACATAAACTGACTGTACTTTTCTTTTATCTTTATACAGTATATCATACACTATTGTGTGCTCTTCTGGAGAGTCCCTTAAAATATTTAAGAGCAGAGTTGCCTAGCGGCTCTGCACGTCTAGGTGGATGAAGGATCATGCTGTTTCTTCATGAGGAGAAACTTTGTCAGTATAGGGAGAGTAAGTCGATATCTTCTAACTAATTTTTGCTAATGTTAGCAGTACTTGCTGTCAAGATGAACTTCAGGTATCCCATAATGTAGCTAAATAGCTGACATAGCAATGAAGCAGCATGACAAGGAGGATCGACTGTGCCACTGGTTGTTGATGTACTTGAGTTTTCTTCATGAAACACACGCACAGTAACATTGATACAGTCCCCTAGTCGGGCCTTAAAATGGCAACGATTACACAGTGTGACGTCACATGACATAGAAGGATAAGAAAGTAAAGGGCACCTGCCAAGTAATCAGAAACTAATTCTTTCCATGGGCATTGTTTAAACTATATAAACAATATAATATTGAATATGCATGATCTTGCTGTCATGGACGCTTCAAAATATCATCAGTCTCCAGTTTCCCTCCTGTGTTTTGTGCTGCCAATCAGAAGGCAGCAGAAGAACAG
This sequence comes from Chrysichthys cranchii, assembly GCA_030068335.1. Lineage (NCBI taxonomy): Eukaryota > Metazoa > Chordata > Actinopteri > Siluriformes > Claroteidae > Chrysichthys > Chrysichthys cranchii. The sequence goes on along the minus strand of JAQMCW010000016.1, from coordinate 8,363,758 downwards.
CTGTCTTCTGAAGCTGAGCACTTTTTAAACCTTCCTGTAGGAATGACTGATGTGTGCAGTCAGTTTAGCACAGTTGTTATCCACAGCATGAATGAGAGGACTAAGCCAGCATGTAGAGCTGCAATATGTAGATGTGACCTTTGTTCAGGCTCTCGGAGCACCTCTCACATGACGCTCGTGGCCATAGCCAAACTTTGAACCAGTGTTCTGAATTTGATCGTCACATCTAAATACGTGCCATATGACATCAAATACATTTTCTGATCTTTTATTGTGTTTACAGCTTACATCTGTTCTCATTCTGTTGCGAACATCTGTACATATATCTTAAAAACTTCTCTCAGATGTTCTATTCAAATTAACTATATGAGCTAGCTGGCTAGCATTAAAAGCCATTCTGTAAATTATGTTAACTGGCTGGCTAGCAATAAAAATGAGGATGATGATCATTTAAAAATTGTTATATATCCTCTCAGAAATCCTGTCAGGTTATTACACGTTAGTGATGAGCAGGGCCAGCGCTAGGCATAGGCAACTTAGGCGGTCACCTGGGGCACCAAATTGGAGAGGGAAGGTGCCAAAATTGGTTGGCGGGTGCCATCTAGTGTCTCTGTATCACTGAATGAAGCGCATGTTACAGGAAAATTGCGGGGAAAAAACTATTTTTGATGTATGTTAACGTGGCACACCCCCTCATACCCCTCCCCCCAGTTGCAAGTGTTTGTGCGCGCAGACACTCCACCCACCCTTCATGTTTCATAAACACTATTTATAAATATAGCTTAAATATCCTCTCAGAAATCCTATTAGGTTAGCTTATGTTAACTAGCTGGCTAGTGTTACAACCAAGATTAGTAGGAATTTCTAAATATGACCTAAAATTCCTCTCAGAATTTCTGTCAGGTTAAATTATTTTAGTTAGCTGGCTAGCGTTAGAAGTGAAGATGATGAACATTTTATGAATATGACTTAAAAATCCTCTTATAAATTTTGCTCAGTTGAATTATTTTAGCCATCAAGCTAGCATTAGAACTGTGGGGGTGAGAATTTATGGGTATGACTTAAAAATCCACTCAGAAATTCTGTCAGGTTAGCTTATGTTAGTTTGCAGGCTAGCAGTAGATTATTGTCAAAGTATGAAAATGAATAAATTGTTGATTTCAGAAATAATTTCAGTAGGCTAGTGTATGTTGGCTCGCAGGTTAACGTTGCAGATGAAACTGTAAAAGATGTCTTTTTAGAGGTCATCAGTCTATAGCATTAAGGCAAATTCATATACATAAAACAGTAAGCACTTTTCATGATCTAGCACCTAGACTCTTATGATGACTCTTATACCCTCATGTTGTGATGCATATTCAGGAGTCAAACAATGTTGTTAAATGCCTATCTTGTAATGTTGTAGCATTCAGCTATGCTGTGACATTTTGTTAATTTTTATAAATTGCTTTGTGCTAATTCTTCCCATCAGCGAGTCTATGTGAAATATCTGAATAGCAATATACAGTGGTGCTTGTAAGTTTGTGAACCTTTAGAATTGTCTACATTTCTGCTTAGATTCCAAAGGGTTCTAAAACTTTTTAGCACCACGGTATGGTTTGATGTGTTGGGGTATTGACATTATTTTGGCTCATGGGAAACATTTAGTACGTTTTATTTTTTGCTGAACTATTCTTTTAAGTACATCTTTTGCTGTAGAAGCATATTAGCCAATGTGTTTCTGCACTTTATACGATTGCAGTACGGTGCTTTGTTCGTGTCTACCCAAGACCTAGGAAGATACAACTGTCCAGTAGCACATGCAGCCATTATCATGTTTTAGTCACATAATATAGGCTGCTCAGTCTCACATTGTACATTAGAATAACGGGGCAGCACCAGAGGCTGTTATGTTTTTTTCAGTTAGGGCTATAAAGTCCCGATCTCGGTGTTTATGCTTTGCTCTTCGATTTAGTACAGCTTATATAAGTCAGAAGTAGTTTGGTGATGGTGAATGACTGGATCGAGGTGTCTCAGTATTGGTGAAGTCTGAAGCTATGTGCTAAATCACACTGCATTACATTAAACAACCTTAAATTGTTAAAGTGTTGGCTGCTTTAAATGTATCTTTTATACGTCAGGTGATCAATCACAAATGTAAATATCCAACATGTTGTCTTGGAAGATGTAATTTATACTGTGCATTAATGGAAGCAGCTTGCACAGTGATTTGAGATATATTGATGCCACACTATGGCACGGTAATTGCACTTCCTTAAATAGATTAAATTATAGCTTTTCTTGCCCAAGCTTTGTGCAAACTAAAGTCTCTTTCTGTCATTTAATAAGATTGCTACATTTGTTATGGGCTCCTGCTTCTCCCAGGTAGCTCACCATTTAGTTAATACAGCGTCCTACAGCCATTATACATCACGTATATTATTGTATATTGTGTATTGCATCCTTGTCCCGAGTGCTATCGATGTGCTTTGTTAAGTGCAAGCGTTTTAACGTGTAAACATTTTAATGCATGTCCTTACTTTACTGCATCAGCAAAGTCAGTCAGCACACTTGTTTCTCTAATGTTTTGTTCTATAATGATCAATAAGTGAAAGCCCTCGGCACAAGGCAATATACAGTAATGCAATATCTACAAACCCATACTGCCTCCGCACTCTCGCTTCACCTGCTGCATAGTGTAATGCAGTGAATCACACTTTTAATGGGTGCTTTCTCTGTTTGCAGGAGCTGAACGTACGGCAGCTCACCCTCTCTGCAGATAAAGATAAATATGGCATCCGGCTGCGGGCCGAGCCTGACCACATGGTGCTTGGAAAGAGGCTGAAAGGAGCGTTCAAATCTGTCACGGCCACCATCAAGGAACTGAAGAGTGAACAGCTGGAGGCTTTCCAAAAAACGGGTGTGTATTGACACTGAAATAAACCTGTGCATCTTCAGTGCTATAATCACACAGGGCTTTTACAGTATGGTTATTTTATTTAAGAGCAGTTAAAAGTAATTTTTACGTTGATTGTACAGTGGAGATCAAAATTAGGGAACAACCTACAGTTTCCTAAATGTTCAAGGTCACTACGTAGTCCTATTTGGAAATGATCCAAACAGGAGTAAAAGAGCAGTATTTTAACCATATGTCATGA
>JAQMCW010000016.1:8336040-8350057 GCA_030068335.1 Chrysichthys cranchii | reverse complement strand
TCATTGAAACAAACTGTGTTTTTCTTTCAAAAATAAGGACATTTCGAAGTGACCCCAAACTTTTGAATGGTAGTGTATATATTAAGGTTTTATAAACCATTTCCACTCGCTTATAAACACGTCCTATGCTCTTAAATACTTTCTATACTCTTAAACATACATAATTTTAACAACATATAAAATTCGACATGTGTACTTACTGCCGGTGAGGTCACTTCCTGTTTACGAGCAACAAAACCACACTGCAGGAGAGCTACAGATGACAAACTATTTGTCATCCTCCAGAGCAGAATGGAATGCATGTAAAAGCTACTAGCATGTCCATTTTGTTGGTTTTTATAACACGAACCATCTCGCGAATATGACGGGTTTTGTTTTGTTGGTGGTGACGCCCATGATTCGTGCAAAAAGGTATCAATGTGCACATGCGTGACGTTCCAGAGGACAGATGCGTTCACATGACAGTTAGATACAGGTCACTTGTAATTATGAATGTGAACCGGCAAGATGGGTAAATCCGATTTGAGCAAAAAATCAGAATTGAACAATGAGGCTTATAATGTGAATGTAGTGTAAAATGTGACTGGGCAGCACAGCTGTCACTTGCGTGGTGGGCTAGCTTATAAATCTACATAATTCACCCTTCTTCTGATACATTGATAATCAAAAGCATTTGTTTCAATGATGTATTTATTTATGTATTTTATGGGCATCATGGTGATGCAGTGGGTAGCATTGCTGTCTCATAGCTCACACGTACATTAATGTACATTGTACATTACCGTCATTTGGTAGACGCCCTTATCCAGGCAAGGGGCGCTTACATTTTTTTTTTTTTTTATCTCATTTATACAACTGAGCAGTTGAAGTTAAGGGCCTTGCTCAAGAGCCCAACAGTGGCAGCTTGGCAGTGCTTGGATTTGAACTCCTGACCTTCCGATCAGTAATCCAACGTCTTATTCTCATCAAATTCTATTGTTTTTCTGGGATTTTTTTTTTCATTAGAATGTTTATCCATTTAATCCACTTTTTTTCACGCGCGCACACACACATTTTATATTCTTATAGATTCTTATAAATATATTCATATAAATTGAGTGCAGTTCTCTCTCCTTTTCACTCGTTTGCGTTTTGAAAGCTTGACATCTGTTTATTTGTTTTACACTCTGGTTGTTTATGTGGCTCCTAGTGAGGCGCTGGTACCTGCCAAAGAGGTTCTGCTCCACTGAACAGAGCTCTCTCTCTGTGTGTGTGTGTGTGTGTGTGTGTGTGTGTGTGTGTGTGTGTGTGTGTGTGTGTTAGAGATAAGGGAATGTAAGGTCTCAGGAGATGCAGAAGGTCCAATCTGTCACTGCTCTATCTTCCAAACTATAAAATATCCTTAAAACTCATACAGAAGGGCATTAAAGGCTAATGCCATAGTTTAGCACATTATTCAGGGAAACTGCACAAAATGTCCTGTCCCATTTAAATAAAACAGGAGAATAAAACCAATTCAAAACCAAAATGTAATGGTTTTTTTTTTCCCCTGTTAACATTTTAGTGGATTAGACAATTGGACACTGCATTACTTGACCATTTATGTTTAATTTATATTTTTGTCCTCAAATAGACATAAGGTTCTGTCTGTGAATTTTATATGAGACAATTGCTGCAGGGGAGGTTCATGGAAAAAAAAAAAAGATACAGATGCTCCCCTAGTGATGATGGCCCGACTTTTGATCTTTCAAAGTTACGATGACTATTGCAATACGCTAAAAATTGTAAAATATTTCGAAAATATTTAAGATTCATGGGTAGGCATCGCTGGCAGGCCAGCATAACAGCGTATGATGTGCGATACGTTCGGATGATGCCCGGATGTACGCTTCACTCCCCTAGCGTGATGCCTCGCTCTCTCCCGCAACTCATGGAGTTACCTTGTGTATCGGTGTACTGTACAGAGCATTACCGCGTGTTGTTCAAGAGCTAATTTGAATTCAAAAGCATGTCTTCTAAACGCCCCAGCATGTCTCCTACAGGAAAAGACTCCTGGGTAGGCGAGGCTAAGCTAGGCTAAGCAGTGGTTTGACGTACGACATTTTCCACTTAAGATGGGGATATTGGAACCCATCTCCATCATAACCTGAGGGCTACCTGTATTTGAATGCTTATTTTGGGCAGATACATTTAGTCCTATTAGAAAGATGGCAATCCCTTTGTTCACTGAGCAAGTGGTCAGTAAAAGAAACAAAAAATCAAGACAAACGTTTTCGTTTAATAACTTGTAATTGTAGCGATTGTTTAAAAGAAGAAAAAGACACTCACGGTCCACTTTAATAGGAACATCTCTATACCAGTAATCCAGTCAGCTAGATATGTGTCAGCAGCACAGCGCATGAAATGATGCAGATACACGTGAAAAACTTCAGATGATGTTCACCTTAAACATCAGACTGAAGATGTTGCTGCCAGCTGATTGGATGACAGGTGTACAGGTGTTCCTATTAAAGTGGACGGTCAGTGTGTAATATATTCTTGTGATAATATAAACTATGCTAACCAGGCAATTTGTGTGATATGACACATGCATATTCCAAAATTGATGACATCACACACGCCCATTCGCATGATTGAACATTAAGTATTAAACCATTACCTGTTTGCTTTTAGTGCTCTCTTAATAAAGCACACGTCCAAACATGGTATGTGTAATAAATCATTCACCGATGTTAGACAGGCACTGAAGATGGTTATTAATCATAGTGCGGGCTTCTGTAACTGGCCTACGAGTGTGAACAGCACCGTGTTTTCCTGTCCTGGTGTTGTTTTGTTCGTAAAAGGAAAAAGAAAAAGACAAACCAGTTGATTAAAATGGAGCAGAACTCCTGCTGCCAGCACAACAGATGGAAGCCTATGATGATGGCAACACAGCAGAGGCATTAATGAGAGGAGTGGAAGATGAGGAAAGAAACTACTGTTGATGAGCTCAGAGAATGTCCATTAACACTTAATTAGAGCTAGAGAGGTACCAATAATCAGTTAAATGATGTGCCACAATGTTCAGCATTGAAAATATTCCTTTTCTGCGCTAGTCGTAAGTTCATGTTGTCTGTGACTGATGGTGACAAGGTACATGCATGAATATTCAATTCAATCCCATTTTATTTGTATGGCACTTTTAACAACAGAACATTGTCGCAAAGCAGCTTTACAATACATAATGTCCAGTTAAAGACTTATTAATCAATAAACAGATCCATACGTGCATTTATATATATGTGCACGTATGGATATGTTTATTATATATATTATGCAAATATAATATATCCCTGTCCCTAATGAGCAATCCTGTGGCGAAGGAAAAACTCCCTGAGACGACAAGAGGAAGAAAGCTTGAGAGGAACCAGTCTCAAAAAGGAACCCATCCTCATTTGGGTGACAGATAGTGCCATCATAACTGAATATTTGTTTTCATCAAATGCCTTTGATGTCATACCAGAAACGGAGCTGTAATCTTTTGTCAAATAAATGTTCATTTGCTTACAGTTGCATCTTGGGCATAAACTGTGCACCAGGTAGTTATGGCTGGATTGGGGTGGGGAATAAGAGTCTGATCAGTTTTGAGCCAGAACTATAGTCCAGTTGGTGGTGATGCAGAGATCCAAAGGTTCGATTGATTTACAGTACTGTTGTGATGTTGTTTAGGGGCAGGAGCTACTGTCTGACTGGAATCATGACGCTACAGGGAAAGAAACGCTCAATTTCAGAGTTAGTGAGTAATACCCCTACTCTAATTTACAATCCGAATCTGGACCACAAGCATGACTTTATAAACTCTGAAAAGATACAATAAACATCAGTGAAACCCAAATGTACCTGATAAAGGAACTGTAGTCATCACCTGAGACCTCAAAGATGCTATTCAGACTAGAATAAAGAGTTGCAGTGAGGTGCAGAGGCAGCGCAAGCAGGGTTGAGTGAACAGCATGGCCAATATCCCGAAGGTTAGCCAAAGAGGTTTAGTTTCATGAGGCCCAAAAGATGGTCTATATGGAGTCGTCGTTCTGGGAGAGACAGGGCAAAACTGACCCCTAGCTTAGCAACTCAAGTACTTGAGTAGTCTCTCCTTTTGTTTGTTTGAGTATTCCAGATCAAGCTAGTTCAAATCGCAGAGATACCTGAGAAGCTGTCTTTGGCCCCTTGAGCAAGACCCTTAACCCTTAACTGCTCAGATATGGACTTCGATTAGATTCTGCCTTATCGTACATAGCCTTGAATAAAAGCACCGGCCAAATGAATAACCGTTAAAAAAAAAAAAAAAGAGAGAGAGATGAGTGAATGATGGCAGGTCCCATTAAAACGCAATTGTGATGCAAATGACTTCAGTTCAACGTGATTGTGTTTGTTTACAGAGCTGAAGAACAGCAGTGATCTCCTGGCTCTGAGTGGCAAGACTCTGTGTGTGACGTCAGGAGCCCGTCCTACCGAGAAAAACAGCTCTGACTCTCTGCTGTGTCCTTACATCAACCTACAACTCATCAACGCATGTCCCGCAGGTACATCACCCCTTTTATTTAATTCTCCTATGTGATTAGTCATGCTTCTGCTCGGTCAGACCGTAGCAACAAGGACAAATCTCTATACTGCTATGGCACAGTAAAGCAAAACCAAAATAGACCTTGAATTATTCATTGTATTTTTGTTCTTATTTAAGCACAATAGAACATTTTTTAGTGAGTAAGAGACACAATACACAATATGGTTGTGAGTCAGTAATCAGTAATAGCTTGAGTATTAGAGTATTTTTGAATACTGAAATCACTAATCAGGTATTCATTCATTCTGCCCTACCAAGACATGAAGTCAGGTGGTAAACAAAGGAACATGGAATACATAAAATCCATGTCTGGTAGAGAACAGCATTGGCATGGGGACTAAAAGGTGGTTTTTAATCATGTGGTGGCTTGAGCAGGCTTTCAGATATGAACTCTGTAAAGAGTGACTAGAATAATACATTTCCAGTCATTTTCAATACAAGCCCATTAAAGTTATTAAACGAAAATAGGCAGAGATTTTCAGATTATTTTACACCACAACTCCTCCCCCACCCATTTCATTTTCCGCCAGCTGCCGCTCAGTTCCATGGAGCATTAAATTCTGTGCTTTCACTCACTGGTTTAGAAACTACAACATGCTTATATCCGTCCTGACCACTTGATACATCAGATTATTAAAAATGTACACTCACTGATGACTTTATTCGGATAACCTCTACACCTGCTTATTATGCAGTTTTCCAAACAGTCGATTATGTGGCAGCAGCCCCATGCATAATATCATGCAGATGTAGGTCAAGAGCTTCAGTTAATGTTGACATCAAACACAATAGAATACGGAAAAATGTGATGTCTGCGACCTTAACTGAGGCATGGTTGTTGGAGCCAGATGGGCTGGTGTGAATATTTCAGAAAAAAAACGCAGATTTCCTGGGATTTTCACACACGCACGTCTCTAGAGTTTACACAAAATGGTGCGAAGAAACCAAAACATCGAGTGAACGGCAGTTATGTGGATGGAAACTCCTTGTTGATAAGAAAGGTCAGAGGAAAATGACCATATTGGCCGGAGCTGTCAGGAAGGCTATAGTAACTCCTATGATAATTCTTTACAAATGTGGTGCACAGAAAAGCATGCACAAAACCTTGAACCTTAAGGTGGATGAGCTAAAATAGAGCAAATGCTCACTCAAACTAAACAGTAAAAGATTAGGAAGGAAATAACACCTTGTCTTTCCAGTGTGAGGACACAGACAACAGGTCCAAGTATAGGTCACTGTGTCAGGTTATTATAATTAATTGCTAGGTGCTGTAAAGTCTGTATGTGTTATGGAATTTATCTGATAGTTTAATGTAGGTGGTTTATTACTAAGACTTTCATCCTCACACAGAGTGCCAGAAGGGCGACGTCGGCACGTTACTGCTTGCTAATCCTGCGGGACAAAATAGCCTCCAGCCCTCAACCCTGCTCACTGAAACTGCTAAAGTGTTCGGTCTCAGAGGAAGGAAGATTAAACTCTATATGGACGCGGAGCTCAACGAAGGTACGGGAAGTTTTCTCTATATGTCCTGAAGAACACTGTAGAGAGAGAGAAACTATATGTTTTGCAAACACACATAATGTTAATGATGTGGATGATGATGTAGTTCCGCTTGTCTTTTTGTGTTTGAAATTAGAATAAGGGACAGTGATGTTGTGCTTAGATTAATTATACAACAAGCCAATATAACAACACTTTCTTTTGAGGCATTTTAGTACACAATGAACCATTGGTGGGCTTGAACTGAGCCACAAAACAATATTCTGGCCAATCAGCAACAAGGTGCATATTCCAGCCAGTCACAGGACAGGGGGAAAGGAAGATGGAGAGATACAAGGTGTCTTTGCTAGTGTTGTTGCCTTGGCAATGCATGTCCATGAATTTGGTGGTGGAGCCTCTGAAGTAGCACTGAAGGGAGATCAAATATCAACAAGCTTACTCCAGAATCGATGACTCGCCCATTCATTTCTCTCTGCTTTCTCATAACTCAATTGTCTTCCAAGGCTTTGAGGGTACCTATAAAATAATAAACATTTGAGGCAGGATATATCTAGGACAATGAAGGATTACATGTATTCTGCATTCAAAAGTTGTCCAGATGAAACCACCTCAGAAGGCAGCAATATGTTCAAACTGTCGATTCTGGAGGTACCATTTGGACACACTTGTAATATGCACTCACCAGCTACTTTAATAGGATTTAATAGTTTGTCCATTTAGACCGTCGTACCAGGGACTTGAGTTAATGTTCACATGAAATGCCAGAATTGTGTGGCAGAAAATAAGAAAAATCCAAGGTGTGGCAGATTTGTGGGTGAAAACAACTTTTGTTGAGACAGATCAGAGGAGAATGGTCAGATTGGATCGATTGGATAGGACGGCAATAAAAATTTGAAGAAGGAAATTTATTTGTCACATACAGTACATTTCAGTGCATTGAAGTTCTTTCTTCACATAGTCCAGCATGTTAGGTCAGATCACAGGGTCAGTCATGATCCAGTGCCCATGGTGCAGGCAGGGTTAAGGGCCTTGCTCAGTGGTTCAACAGGGGCAGCCTGGTCCTTGAACCCCAACCTTCTGATCCGTAACCCAGAGTCTGTAACCACTGAGCCACTACTGCGCAAACAAAAGTTTCCCATGAAGCAGGTCAGCCTGGGGCCACCTGGATAATAACCACTCTTGACAGCCATGGTGAGCAGGAATGAATCTCCACACTTGTATCATGTCTGAGGCTAGAGTGTGTCCAGGCCTCCCCAAACTGGACATTTGGAGAGTAGAATAAGTTCAGGTTTACAATAATACAACCTTCAAGCAGTTTCAGTAAGCCTGTGTCCATCTTCGCCATATTTGATGCATAGTGTGATGTGTAGAAAAGAAAACAAAATAAAGCTCTGCTATTTGGGATATTCTTTTATTAATGCTTCCAAAAGTAAATGACTGAAGAGGAACCTCTGATACATATTGTCATATTGCCCAGTTAATGTAGGCTGTCTGTGTGGGCAGCATCTCTGGTCTGTGTTTGCTTTCCCAAGATAGCAGTCAGTCAGGCAGCATACGTTTCTTTATTTTGGAACAGGTATTGCATGAAAATATATGCAAGTTTGAACCACCCAAAAGGACCGTCATACTGACTGAGAAATATTCTAGGAATATAGCAGTTTGTTTAATTTCTATCATTATGGGTCTATCGTGATGATGTTGTACATGGAAAAGAAAACACATTGGGGCAGTTTTGGTAGTATGAAAATTAGTATTCGGATCACCTCTTCAGACCCTGAGACGACACCTTTACATGCTATACTGTCATGTTCTTTAAATTGTTTCATTTAAACACTTTCAAAGAGAATTCTATCCTCCCTTCTGTGTGATCAGCTTCGAAGATGGATCCTACTTGTTATGACTGAAGGTAATACCAGTCATCAAGAACTGCAGCAGAGACGTGGGTGCTTTACGAAGGCGTCACAGCTTTTCCTCCTTTATTCTTCCTGTCAGTTTGAATCCAAAAACACATTTATCCAGTGTCCTCCCAGTAGTATATCAGTACAAACATGTTTGATGTGTGAGGTTTTCTTCATTTGCTTCGCAGTGTAGCTAACGAATGATGGCGGTCTATTTGGTCCAAAATTTGCAAACATGTACAGGTGCTCCCCGAGTTACGATGGCCCGACTTACGATTTTTCAAAGTTACGGTGCCGATTGCGAGCTGCTAAAAAATTGTAAAATATGTAGACAATATTTAAAATTCGCAGGCAGGCATTGCTGGCCGGCCAGCGTAACAGCGTATGAAATATGATGCATTCAGACGACACCCGAAAGTACGCGGACGATGCCCAGATGTACACGTCACTCGCCTTGCGTGATGCCTCACTCTCTCCTGCAACTCACAGAGTTAACTTGTGTATCAGTGTACTGTACAGTGCATTACGGCATGGTTTTTTTTGTGTGTGCTTCAAGAGCTAATTTTAATTCAAAAGTATGTCTTCTAAATGCCCCAGCATGTCTCTTACAGGAAAAGTCTCCTCTGTAGGCTAGGGTAAGCCAGGCTAAAATACCTAAGCTAAGCTAAGCTACCTAAGCTAGGCTAAGTTGTGAGCAACGACATTCAACATACAACATTTTCAACTTGCAATGGGTATAGCGGAACGCATCTCCATTGTAACTTGAGGACTACCTGTACTTTATAGCAGAGGTTCTCAAAGTTCTTACAAACTGCAACCACATTTAAATGTAAAATAAATGCCATGTATCCCCAAGTACAGATTACGTTCATGAACATTTTAAAACATGTATAAGATATAAATATTTTAGTTATTTATTGAGCTTTCCACTGACAAAATGCACTAGGTCCACATGCTGATTTGTTTATAGGCCTACTTGGTATTGTGTTATTGATTTTTTTTAGATTACACTCCTTCAGTTGATGTGAACAGTCCAGTAGACTGATAATTATGTAGAGGAAATGAATAAAAAAAATCATTTTGCTAATGTTTGTTATTTCTACCACTGTAACAGTCTTTTTAAATCATCATGGCTACATGGGGGTCCCCAGAATCCAATTTGAGAACCATTGGTTTAAGGCACAATCCATCATTTCTAGACATTAACAAAACTTCATCCTGTAGCTGAACATAGTTACTTTATAAAGGAATGAATCATTGTACCAGATACCTGGAGGCGATGTGGAAGATAACATGGTTCCAGTTTGAAATGCTGGACTTTCCTTTCCATTTTGCAATTTTTTTTTTCATGTGATGCATAACAGTGCTATTTGAAGCAGGTATGTGAATTTTCATCAGATTTTTACAGAAAGGAATTTGGCAGTCTCATAGTAACACAGTGCCTTGCCAAAGTATTCAACCCCGGCAGTGTGGTGGTTAGCGGTGTGGTGGTTAGCACTGTCGCCTCACAGCAAGAAGGGGTCCTGGGTTCGAACCCCAGGGTCGACCTGGGCACCTTTCTGTGTGGAGTTTCCGTGTTCTCCCTGTGTCCACGAGGGGTTTCCTCCGGGTACTCCGGTTTCCTCCCACAGTCCAAAGACATGCACAGAGGGGATTTTTGGCTTAAAAAAATTTTTGGGACTAATTGGCTACTCTAAATTGGCCATAGATGTGAATGTGAGTGTGAATGGTTGTCTCTGTGTGTTGCGGTGGATTGGTGACCTGCCCAGGGTGTACCCCGCTTCTCGCCTGAAGTCAGCTGGGATTGGCTCCAGGTCCCCCCCATGACCCTGAACAGGATTAAGTAGCAGTAGATGAGTCAGTGAATGAGATTCATTCAGATTACAAATGACCCTTACACTGATTGCACCAAACAGTATTATTATAGCAAATCAATATGCTTTTAAAGACACTTGTGAACCATATTTTGGAAACAAAAATAAAGCCTGGAGCAATCTGTCTCATTTGCAAACCAGATGAATCTGATAACTTGGTTGAATACTGTATACAAGGCAGTGTGTACACACTTAATGCACAGTTTCTTTGTCTGAAATCGTTCCGCATTCCCTATTTTCTGTCAACTGCAGGAATGCATTATGGGTGACCAGCATCTTTTGTTATCATTTTGACGCTAACTTCGCTGTGGTGAATTGTGGGATTTAAAGAGTGGGCTGATTCATTTACAATTTGCGTTTAGTCATTATCTGTTAAAAAGCAAAACGCTACACTCTAATCTAGTGCACCATATAATGGCGACGATGTGGTTTCTGATGTACTTAGTGTTAATCATGGTCACCTCTTGACGATTAGCATGGGGTGTTGACTTAATTAGTATCCTCCTTCACATTTTACATAACTAAAAATGTCTTGCTGAGGTACATTAAAGGGGAGAATGGTGATCTTACTTGTGTCGTGTAAATTTGAAATATTTTTGATAACCAATGAAATGGTGGTTCTTAAAATGGCAGTGTAAGACATGAAGGAAAGCAGTGATTGACCTTGCAGTGCTCAGGGTTTGCTGATGATTAGGGGGACACATGAGGGCTGAGCGAGCATAATGGCTTCTACTTTCCAAGAATTGCCAAGGATTTTCTTCATAATCTGCAGAATTACACAGGGTCTCCAGGGTGTGTGTGTGTGTGTGTGTGTGTGTGTGTGTGTGTGTGTGTGTGTGTGTGTGTGTGTGTGTGTGTGTGTGTGAGAGACAGGGTTGAGATTTAAGATGCCTCCTAATTACTTGGGCAGTCTAATAGGTATCTTGGTTGTTTATCGTGTGCTTAGCATTTTCTGCCTCTTTATTATTATTTTAGCAGTTCTGTAGATTAATGGTGGATTTTTGGTGGTTAATTCATGATGGTTTTTGTCTAGCACAATTCTTTCTTTTTTACATTAGGAGTATTAGTTATTTCTTTCACTTTTATATAATTTTGTTTTTTACATTTTGGCTATGTAACAATTTCTATTTATTATTTCTGTTCTCTGGCATATTTATCACCTTAAGTATTCAGCAGCATTTTTATCTAAAAAGGGGGGGGAAAAGTCCAAACGCCCATAAACCAGCATAAAACATTTGCCATTTTAATTCCGCCCCTTTTTTTTTTTATATCAGCATCCGAGTGCTCTGATAGTCAAGCATTCTGGTAATGATGAAATTTATGTTGATTTTTTTTTTGTTGTTTTTTTTTTTTTTTGGTGTGTCACTGAAAGTGGGTCACATCCCTGAAGCTTCTCTGTTCAGCCAGTTAAGCTGACATGGAGTTAAATACGATTCTTTGCCTGCTCAAGACACCAAACACTCATCCTGCTTCTTCTTTTCTAACTGGAGATGTCTGTCTTCATCGACTGCTCATGTGTAGCCTTTTATAAAACACAGTGAATAGATTGGTAATCGTTTGGCTTAAAAAAAAAAAAAAGTGAACGAGATCTATACCTTGTCCCGCTTGCTGCACATGCAAATGTGGTGTCTGTCACTGCCAGACACTGTTATCGATAAAAATGGACAAAAAGATATTGGACAGGTAAGTAAAGAGACGTACCGAAGCGGTACACTGGAGTAAAAGCTGTTTCAGTAGCCATCTTGACACTTTGAAAAACCTGTGAGACAGGCAGCAAAGAAAGCAGAGTGAATGTAATGTTTCAGACGAGAAGAAGCCGCTTCTGCAGTCAGCACAGCATTCAGGGACGCTGAGGGTTAATGGAAATTTTGGGATAAGTGTACAGTTGTGCAGTGGACTATTAATTTGTTTTAAATCTCACTCCTGCTTATTCCTGAAGGAATTCTGACTAATCTCGCCCTCTCCTGCAGTTACATTTCTTTGTCCACCCTTAGTACTGTATTTAAAAATAAGTAATTTACATCACAGCGCCTAGCTAAAGATGTACGAACAAGGGATTGAACGAGTCTCACTTTACACCAAAATTGACATTATTGGTGGATCTGCATCAGAACTGCTACAAAGCTTTATATAATATTCCTAAATAAACTGAGCTCCACACAGCTTTTAGATTAATGCTGCTTGCTTGTAGTAAAACTACGTAGTAAAGATACACTCATGCACGGGCGTTAGAAATGCACTTCACATCCCTTATCAACATGTATTTAATACACTTACGTATACAATCCTGCATGTGCAAACCAGTTTATGAACAAACGGAACCGATTGGTACTGAATTTGCTTGATGCTCAGCAGAACAAAGATGCCTTGGATGATCATTTGTAATCTGGGAAGATAAAAGTCACTTTTGAAGAAAACCCTTGCTGTAAATTATTGATGAGCTCTGAATTCCTGATATTTGCAAGCAATAACAGATTTCATTTCCTCTACATCTTTTGCTTTATTTCAGAATTCACCGAGACATCTCTGAAGAGC
Source organism: Chrysichthys cranchii (assembly GCA_030068335.1). Lineage (NCBI taxonomy): Eukaryota > Metazoa > Chordata > Actinopteri > Siluriformes > Claroteidae > Chrysichthys > Chrysichthys cranchii. The sequence goes on along the minus strand of JAQMCW010000016.1, from coordinate 8,337,671 downwards.
CTGAACACAAAGACTTTGTATGTACGAGTTCTTCCTACAACCGCAGAAGCATAGCCGGGTTTAAGGGTAGTCAAGTGTCTCATTTTGTTACCACCAATCAGATCATTCAGTAATTTCATCTACTTCTTATTTTCTGTCATACCTAAACATTAGATTCTCTGTAACTCAGTTATAACAAGCTGTAGGTGTCGGAGCACGTAGTAAATGAAAAGGAAAACATGATGGCATTGCCTAAAATGTGGATTCTGAGCTAATAAAGATGGCATTTTCCCTCTGAACTTACAGAAGACGATTCAAGCGTGCATTATTGCATCTTGGTTATGTATTCTGCAACATTTGATTTTGAAATATAGGAAATTAGGCATATGGGTCCTACTCATAGTAATAAATTCATTTCTAAGTTGCCGTTTATCTCTATAGAAGTTCATGTCTACATGTCACATCTACAGGAAGAGGGTTTGGTTGTTTCATGTACTGGAAATCAGAATCAGCTTTAATGGCCAAGTATGTGTGTGCATACAAGGAATTTAACTCCAGTGTATCCGGATTAGTTTATCAGATTAATCAGAATTTTGTATTTTGCTGTGTAACTGAAAAAGTGTATGTGCTTCATGTGGCACAATCACTTCTTTCAACACATCTTTAAAAATAAAGCATGAAGGTTTCAGGGTTATAATGTCAATTTCTGCACTTTGAGTGATAAGTTACTCGATTCACAGCATCATTTTTAGTAAATCACCTCCCAATCTAACTCTGTGTAATCTGTATAAATGTAAGTCGAAGGTAAGTGTCGAGTGTGTGTTTAAAAAAAATAATTGGACACAATGCTGTGAACCAGGACCTTTTCATATATACTGGTATATAGTTTACAGGATATCTAGAAATTTTGCGAAATATTATATAGGATTGGTAAAAAGGTTTTTTTTTTTTTTTTTTTTTTTTTTTTTTTTTTTTTTTTTTTATTTTTTTTTTTTTTTTTTTTTTTTTGAAGTGTTCTTTAAAATGTATAACAGATTTATTTAACACAGCGAAAGCTTCATTTTACAGAGATGAAAATCAGAAAAGTGGTGTCCGTTCTTTTGGGATAAATTACCAAATGCTAAAAGTGAGAGTTCGTCTGCTGTAATAACAATACGAGAAAAAGAAACACCGTGGTATTCTTAGACCCTGACCTGTTTCTATTAGCATCGCGATGTAGACTTGATCGCTCTGGATAAAGGTGAGTGTCAAATGCTGTGAATGTAACTCCACGCTCTTCAGATTAATTCTTGAGATGACCAGCATGTTAGTTTGACTTGAGTGATCTAGGTGTAATGTGTATATATATATATTGTGTGTATGTGACACAAGCTGGCAAAATGAGTTGGAATGGGCATAGGATTATGAGCTAAGAGGCAAAACGTGGTTTCGTTCAAAATGAGATTTTCTCATAAATGAGTCCATAAAGCCCTCATTTATTGATCCCCATAATAAAACAGACTACTTTCATTTTAAGGTTTTGTTCATTATGTTCATTCGTATGTCTTCATTAATTAGTCCTTTGTCGTAATATTTCTTGATAAATCCGTGTTTTTCACCGCACGCTCGCGGCGAGACGGGGGAATCCCCCTACCCATGTTTGGTATCGTTGT
>JAQMCW010000016.1:8280038-8291801 GCA_030068335.1 Chrysichthys cranchii | reverse complement strand
CCCCCCCCCCCCCCCCCCCCATCCCCTTTGTTTTATTGTAGATATTAGTGGAGAATATTTTAGTTACCAATGAGCAGTTCTCTGAGTCGGCTAATGCAGGATAACATGATTTTTTTTTTCTTTTTTGCACAGTCTGGCCTACTTACAGCATGACTTTGTATCATGCACACATAAAATCCAGATTTTTAGATTTTTATCACATTTATTCAGTCGGAATGGCAGTACTTTTAGGGATCTCTCTGCTGTACAGGACTTCAGAGAATAACCCAATTTGAAATTTTGTCCAAAACAAAGTCAGTTGTCTATACAGTTGTGTTCTGGAGATAAAATACAAGACCGATGCTGCCCTAAAATGCCATCTCCCTAAAGAGGCTCATCCTGAATAGGACACATTATTGAATATTGTATCCTATATGTTAAATATCACAATCATCATTTGAATAAAACTATCCACTATGGTTAACGCTGACCCCGATATTTATCCCAACATGGAAGGAATACATTTTCTGTATTTTTAAGTCCCCCATGATTTACCTGTGTGTGTGTGTGTGTGTGTGTGTGTGTGTGTGCGCGCTTGTGTGTGTTCATGTGTGTTTGTGCTTGTGTATAGCTGCTGCCTAGCACTTGGCCTGCTCTTGACTGAGTGACTCTCATGGGGATCGTTTGATTTGGCCTAATTAAATGGAACATCTGAGGAGAGATATTGATGTAGCAGGTGGTTTGACTCCGTTGTAATGACTTGTTCCGGAGGCAGCTGGTGCTGAGCACCATAACACCTGATGAATAGTTAAAGTGAGAGACAAGTGTGTCATCAAGGAAACGCCACCCGCCGTCAGTCTTGTGAAAGATTAACTCCTTCCTTTATATCCGGGTCAAAGCGAGACTTTGCTCGGTCTTTATAGAAAGTGAAACGAAAAACTGAATTTTTTAGCTTAAAAAAAAGAAAAGAAAAAAAAGCTACAGAGATAATGTTCCCAGTATTCGGTATATGACTTCAGTGTATCAAAAGACTATAAGAGTTTCCTCTAAGGGACAAAAACTAAATATTTATAACAAGTATTTTATGAACCTTAAAACAACGGGTTTCCCTTTCTGGAGAAAGTTGTAGGTAGAAACACACTTTAGAAAGCTAAGAGCCAATCACTACCTAAAGGAACCTACTTTTACGGTTGTAACAAATGATCCGTCCTAGTCCTCCTTCTTTACGTTTCATTTCCACCAGTCATGCAGAGGATAAACACGAAAAGAACTATGGGACTCCATTTCCATCAGGAAAGCTGATAACCTTAATAACTTGTAAATAAATAAATTGTGTTGCTATAAAATCTAATGTGAAGTCCAGGATAATACTAAGCAATGGATAAAATCCAAGAACACATAGATATGTCTTAAGAGCGCCATCAGCACCTCTGTTTTAGAAGATTAGCCTACTTCGACCTTTGGGCCTTCACTTTAAGACTTTTTTTTTTTGGTTGTTGTTTTTTTCCATCTCGGTAACCAATAGCTTTTAATTTGAGCTGTAATCACTCCAGCAGCCTGCAGAGACTTCATTTCAGAGGCACCAGGAGTCCTCCAGCTATGTAGTTAGCTAATGGTGTGTTATAGTGGAGGGCAGTGGGCGTGAGAGGGTTGCGTTTCACAGTAAATTGTGTTTGGGGCTCTCAGAAGGGGGCAGCATGAGCGCACAGCTGAACACAGCTTATTGTGGAAGGGGTTTTGGTTTCTCTCAGCATTTGCCATCTTCTTTGTGGGTCCTATTTCTTTCTGATTTGGTCTCAGAAGATTAATAGTGAAGAAATGTACTTCCATGCTTCTGGTCTGCTTCAAATGGTCTTGGTCAAAATGCTAGTTTTTAAAACTTTCATTATCAAAACCATGGGCTTTGCTGGGAACTAGACTGTACCTAGGTCTATGCACGTATCCTTTCTGTTTATTTTCTTGTGGCCAGGTTTTCTGATGTAATAATTTAGTTGCTCATTCATTCATTTGGCTGAGTCTTGTTTTTTTTTAAGCTCTAATTCAAGTATTTTTTACTTACAACCTTCTGGTCAGCATGTACAACCCCGGGTTAAGCCGTAGGTAACAGTATGCAAGCGGATTCAGATTGCCGTATGGCTGTGCAGATTCAACATGGTGTGTATCAAGCAGAAGTTTGGAATTGGATGTAAAATTTACTAATGAAATTTCGGGCTCACATTAGTGTCCTCTGGAACTGTTAAGTTTGAACCAGTAGATGAAAACTGTTCCGTTGAAATTACTCTAATTTCTAATATGGTACCCAAAGGTGCAGAGTTAAAGCATTGTTAGTGATACTGAAGATTGTATTGTATGGATTTTTTTTTTATATAGTTGTGTTACAAGGATTGTACTATCGTCTTTTCTAAAAGAATTGGAACGGTAAGGCCAATTCCTTTGATTTTACTATACACTGAAGACATTTGGGTTAGAGATGACAAAACGAATGAGATGACACATCAAACTTTCAACTTTCATTTCCTGATACATCTAGATGTTTTAAAAAAAACTTAGAATGTGGCACCTTTGGTGGCAGACCTCCCAATCTTCATTTGAGCAAAAGTATCAGAACACAAAGTCTTACAGTAAAACGACATAAATTACACCTGTTATTAGTTTGCATATCCCTTGCATTGCATGATGCACTGACATCACCAAACCGCTGCATTTTTCCTTTGCAATTATCTTCCAAACGTCATAGCTTCCTTCAGTTGTTGTTTGGGGTAAGGGTGGTTTAGGTTTCTCAATTCAGTCTTCTCTTCAGGAGGTTAAATGCATGCTCAATGGGGTTAAAGTCTGATGCTTGACTTGGCCTGTCTAAAACCTTCCACTTTTCCCCTGATGAAGTTCTTTGTTGTGTTGACGGTGTGTTTTGGGTCATTGTATTGCTGCACGGGTTCCTCCTTGCTGATGCAGATTCCTTCCAGTTAGATTGGATGCATTTCCCTGTAAATTGGCAGACAGAATGTTTCTATAGACTTTTGAATTCATTCTGCTGCTTCCATCATGAGTTACATCATCAGTAAACATTAGTGAGATAGTTCCAGGAGCAGCCATGCAAGCCCAAGCTATATTACAATTATCGTGCTTGACCAGTGAGCTCACATGTTCTGGATCATGAACAGATCCTTTCTTTCTCCACACTTTGGCCTTTCCATGCACTTCCAGACCTTTGTGGATCACCGCAATGTTTCTTTGTGAATTCCAATTTGGCTGTCCAGTTCTTACTGCTGATGAATTATTCGATCTTGTGGTGTGGCATCTGTATTTCTGCTCTCTTCTCCAAACTGTGGATCGTAATAACTTTGTCCCTGCCCTGTGGAGGTTGCTGGTGATGTTAATTACTATTTTTTTCAGGGAGTTTTCTTTACAGCTGTCACAATGTTTGTCATCATCTGCTGTTGTTTTCCTTAACCGACCTCTTCAGTGTTTGGTTCTTGGTGGTTTCTTTTTCAGAACATTCCAGATTGTTATACTGGCTTTGTGTAATGCTTGTGAAATGCCCATTTTCCCTGTTTTCTTAGCTTCAAAATGGCTTGAATTTCACCCATAGGCATCTCTGTGGTCTTCATGTTGGTTTGTCCTTTTTAAGAACAAATGCAGTCAGGTCTCAAATGTCTTCAGTGTACAGCAAAAACAAAAGAATTAGCCCTGTCATACCAATACTTTTGAAGCAGACTGTGTACAATCACCAGTGTTTCAGTGCATCATGATCAGCATTCCACAGTAGTATGTTTTCATATAAATATGTGTGGTTGGTTAAATAGAGCTATACTGTTTATATGGATTCATTAATGTAAAGAAATTGTAGCATGTCAAATTGTAATAATTTTTTAAAACTTAGCTCAATGAATTCTTTTTTTAATTTTCATCATTTAACACAATAACAGTGCCATTTTTTTTTTAAGTAACATGTCCTTGATTTACCGTAGTATACCATAGTACAGCTTTCATTTTACAGTTGTTGCTGTACTGCTATTCATGCTATGCATTTGATGTAGAATTTATATATTTTTACATATTTGAATTATTATTTGGGTAATTGCATTCTATTTTTTTTTTTCATTTAAAAGCCATTTAACTGATGACATGTTAAATGTCAACAGAAGTGTTTCCTTCATAATACGGTAGTGCACTGCAATAATTATTATTCGGTTATGACGTCTGTTATGCTTGCGCATATGAACGCGGCATAAACTCGGGTAAACCATCACTGTATTTTTGCGTGACAGTTTTTCATTACCCAAAATGTGCTAAAAGTGACAAGTATAATATTTGAATCTATTTCATCAGTCGTTACATGATTAGTGCTGTTTGTATGAAAAGGCTAAATTAAGCAAGCAGACACTTTGATCAAATTGGAAACTCAGAAAAAAGATCTTCTGAACCCCACAATTTGCACATGCCAATATTAAAGTTTCACTTCATTATAATTAGAAAGCCTTTTTTCATGGTTTCCAAAATCATTGATATTTCATTATTAACTGATTTAAGAAGGACCTGTGGTGCATATGCATATTCATACTTGTGCAAAATAAGGAAAGGTGCTGGCGCATCCTTTCAAATAACAGAATTTTTCTCTAACCAAATATCAATGCGAACCCTTACAAGAGGGTTATAATAATTTGTTAACATTGTATATGTGGAACATTTTAATGTATGATCAAATATTTTTATGTGCATCACAATAAGTTACATTATAAGCGACTAAAGGAGTAGAGCGGAAGTAAAAATGTTTTGTTGACAGAAAACCGAGATCTTTTTTTTTCATGTTGACGCAACTTTTGTTCCAAATTTCATGATGAACAAAGAAATGAAAATGCATGATTCTCTTTAGGGCATGTGTAATCCATAGTGCTCTATGTCTGCTATGAAAGAAAACCTTGCAGACGTAATTGTTTTTACTATAAGAGCCGTGAGAACACATACGCTCATGCTGAATCAATTTGCAGGCTAAAAATAGTCAGCTGCGCGCATGCTGCATGGCTTTCATTATGAGAAGCCAGGTCATTTTACAAATATGACGTGTGGCCATTGACTTGCGCCTCACACCTTAAATCAATAGTATTGGGTTTTCATGGGCTGGTTTTACATCACGATGTGTGTGTTTGTGGTTTTAAATTGGTCTTTCAGTATCAAGTACACTTGACTGCCCTAACTGTATGCTTTATTTATGCACATGTATATATGTGTAAATATATACTGTACCAAAAAAAGCCCAATATTGCGAATATTGCATGCTTTTGCTGTGCATATGTGCACTGCATATACCTACTGTACTATAAACCAGCACACAAAATTTGACCAAGATTAGTATGCATGCTTTCCGATTTATATAAATGCTTTACACTGGCAACCTTTTTAGTACTCTGAACTAGTATGCCTTCTGTGAGGGTTCAGTTTAAATTATGAAGGGCTAAGCGTTTGTTCAAAGACGCATCTGATTCTCATCTGACACATCTGTACTCGCTTATCAGTTCGTTACGGTCTAATAACTGTCACTAGTAAAACCTACGTTGTGTAGCAGTGTTATGAAGCAAGTTTTAAGACAGCTGATGCCTATTGGAACAGGCCTTTAGAATTGTTTATGTAGGTTTGCCGGTTGTCGCATACAGTAAGGGGTGTGTAGGAGTCATGTAGCCTTAGGAACACTGACCTTAAGTGCTGCCAAAATGTTCATGTCATGATAACTGCCTACAATTTTTTTAAAATATTGTTTATGATTATGATACTGATCGAACACGTTATTGCTTTCATCATGATATTTCGGTGACCGTTCAGACCAACTATTATTATTAGACGCATATGATGCTACCTTCAGATGTGTACCGAATAAGAAGGCATTGCCTTGGGTGCCTTCAGAATGGTGCAAGCTTATCTTGGGAATTTCCGTCATCGCAGAAAGCATCGTTTGCATGGGGGCTACAAACTTAATGAAATCTGTTTGTAACCAATTTTAGGATATATCCCTGAAATGACGGTACAGTATCAAATACCTCTGAGAAAGTCTTAAGTCTCCTGTTTGCTGGTTTTAGACTGTAAAGCACAGTTTGCTAATAATACACACAGTGGGTGGGCAGACTATTTAAAGGTGGCTCGGCCTGTGGAAGATGGCCAGCGCCAAACCAAAGGCCATAAGAAGTGTACTTCTCCAGCTGCCTTCACATGTTTACTCCCTGAAGACCAAAGCCTGTAGTCTGCTCAGTCTGGAGGTAGAACCCCTGAGGTCTGGCCAGACTTTGAATCTTTAGTTATTATCCTGTTGGAGGCCAGAACACTGCAGGTTACTGTATGGGGATCTTCTCGATAGAAATGAATGATACCACTATATTGTGTCGGTATTGTGATACGTAACGTTGGTAGGATTGTCTTTACTTTTAGAACCATTGGTAAATACAATAGCAAGAAATGTCTTGCCATTAAAACCTGCATTTGTACAGATATGGAAAATAAATTATGTTCTCCACAGACGCTGAACGAAAGATACTTTAAGCCTGCGAGCGAGATAAACAGCACCGCGTCCTGCTCAGTGTGAGGGTTTGGGTTTTTGTGCTGGCTGAAGTGACAGCTGATCTATTTGTTAGGGGGCTCACATCATATTATTTTGACTCACCGTCTGTGTTTATGCAAAAGCATGAAGCCACAGTTATATTCCTGTAGACACATCATCTCTGCAGCTCTGAGGTCGATCAAACTCCTGCTCAGGTTTATGCTCTGCGTCGCTTCTGTGTTCTCCATAGATGCTGAACAAAAATATACCTTAAGCCGTATTTTTGCGGTGCGATTTTATTAGGAAAAACTGAACCTAATGATGCATATGATGTGTTCTGATGGTGATCCAAAATGAGAAGTGAATGCATGATACGCCTGCTATCCAAATGGTTGACGTTATGAGAGCACTGTTGCTAGGCAACTGGAAAATATGGACAACCGGCAGAAACTAGCTGATGACTCAGGATAACAATGTAGCTACCACATAGCTGTTATATTGTGATGATGGACAATGCAGAGACATAGCGATTTAACCTCACAGACGATATCAACGTTTCCTTGAGAAGTCTTGGCAAATTAATTAATAGGAAACGACTGCATGACTCAATTTACACAAAATTACACTCGACACCGGCTGCAAATTGGACTGCCAACACCAACTTGAACTTGTGAAAAACCTTGAATATCCCAAGTTAGCATTTATATGCAAATGTATTGCTATATGAAATTATTGCTAGCTCATATGCACTGACCTGGCAACATCCTAGCTATCCCCAATTGTCATAAAAGCATTGTGGAACAGGAGGTTCAGCAGTTCTGTGACAGGAAAATTCTGCTTATTCTCCCTTTTCAGGCTTTAATACAGACAGTGTTCCAAAATCCCAAGGAAAAGGTCATTCATAAATACTCAAAACCCTTCCATATGACAGGCATCCATCCCTTAGTGTTTCTCCGAAATGGATACGTGGGATTAGTTTCTGACTAGCGCTGCGACTCCGCAAATCCACTCGATAGTTTACGCCATAATGACTTTCAAGACGCAGATTATGCGGGATTTTCTGAGGATAATACAAAGAGCTGTGCTGGCTGGTATGGGAAACAGAAACCTCAGATGAGACAAAGCGTGTGTGTGTGTGTGTGTGTGTGTGTGAGAGAGAGAGAGAGAGAAAGAGAGAGAGAGAGAGAGAGAGAGAGAGAGAGAGAGGAGATAGTGACCATGCAGTCACCTGCTGATGGACCTCATGCAGCTGTTCTCTCGCTCTCTCTCTCTCTCTGACCTTACACGATCTTCGCTTTTATATCTGCACTGCCATTTTTACCCAGAATGCCGTGGCCAGCCTCGGGCCTCCCCAGCACGCTTTTCTCATCACAGATGCACTGTGTGCATGGAAAAGCACCGAGCTCCGCTCTTGCCATGCTATTTTTAGTCTCCTACAACCACAGGATGTTCATGTAATCGGTGCCATGGGCCTGAGATGCTGCAGAGTAAGTGCTTTTCTTTCTTTATTCTCACTGGGTTAATTTGCTTTTGGAGGGTTTGAACTGTTGGAAGTCAGATTTTTGTCAAGCACTTGATTGTTTATGGGGCCGGGCGCTGCATGGTCGTATACAGATGCGAACAGCTTTAGAATGCAGCTGAATGAAATGCGAACTTTATTTCGATTTAGGTTTACATTCCTGGTGTCTTGTCAGATATTATCAAAAGAGTTTTTTGTTTTTCTGTTACTGAATGTGTCGCTTTTTAAAATCCATTACTATGGTTAATGTCCGGTAAAGTCTGGGGTCCAAAGATGGAATCTTGGCACAATATATTACGATCTGATAGGCCTGCAATATTGAGCATATTCTAATTACTCCATCTAAAGCTTCCTCAATTAATAAATACAGGATTGGCTCTATTTATATCTATTGAAGAACGAATCATACTTTGTTTAATACTTTGTCCCTGTTATCACTTACATTATAACAGCTAGAAACAGTCGTTTCTTCAAGACAAGTTAATAAGATGTAGGTTTACATTCCTTGTACAGCCACTAGATGTTATCAGAATTCAAGCACACTTGCTTATGTGATTTTTTTTTTTTTTTTTTAAAGTCAAATACTGTGTTTGTAAGTGGTACAGAGATGCAATATGGAAACGATATATTGTTATATCTGCCAGTGCTGAAGAACGAATCATATTTTAATGGCATCACCATCCTCGTCTTTCTTAATTAAATGAATTAGCATGTACGATGCTTAAATCAATATTAAATCGATATGCATCGGAAGGAAAATGGTGTTTGTTTAAAATCGAACTATGTCTTGTCAACGGTTGTGGTAAATTATCATGCTTTTAATACTGAGTAAAATCAAATTGATTGTCACGCAGTTATCGTGCAGGCCCTGTACCATGGGGGGAAAAAATCGAACCGCATACACTGTGGATCTTCGGGATATTATCGTTGAAAAATTTATTCTGCTGCAGTGTTAGTTTATGCAGTTTTTCTATGTTCATCTACATAAGAAACTTGCCTTTGACATGATGGATTGATAATGGTATACAGGAATAGAGATGGTGCAGTGCTTTTTTTTGCTTTCTTATAAATCAATAAAGTGTCTGGATGCATATGCAGTCTGTTTGGTTTCATAATGCCAGCTATAACTAGCACTTTGTGTGTGTGTGTGTGTTTCTGCAAGAGAGAGGGAGAGAAGTGACCCAGATTTGAATGCTAGGTAGAAGCTTAACCCACAGCTATAACACTGCACGTCTATGTGATTTGTCTGGACATTCTCTCGAGACCTGAGCTTCCGCAGCCTGCAGAAAAATAAAATATGTGTAAAGACTGTATTTTGATTTCTTTTCTGTTTATGCTCTTTGAAAGTGCATGGGAACTCACAGGAAGCTTCTCATGCCCTAAAATGGAAACTTAAGCATTTACATAACATCTGCAAGGCACAAAAATTGAAGACACGACTGCAAACACTTAGGAACCCTTGGCTTCAGTGATATGAATATGCATTGAGAGCATTTATGTAACATTCCACCAGAATGATTTAGTCGATTTATGAGGAAAAGGTGATCGTGGTTAAATGAGAGGCAGGTGCTGGTTCTTAAGGGCAGCAAAACATTTTTCCTCATCAATTTATAAATTACGTGTCAAGGCAGTTCCTCAAAAAAAAAAAAAACATCATCTGGCAAAACAAATGGATTGAAATTAAGAATGCCTCCAATCCTACATACTTCACCCCCTACCCATGGTGAAGCTCGACGGCGTGGCCTACATTTGCATATTTGAACATAATTAGCTTTTATATTTTATGACACAATCACTGATCACAGTCCTTATTAAATAAATTCTTGCTCAACTCTATATTTCCTGATGACATTTTCAGCTCCCAGTTTAAATGTTTTTTTTTTTTTTTAAATCGCTGCAGCGAAGGCGAACCCATTCGAAATCATTCTCCAGGTGAAAAACGTGATTTAAGGTTTAAGATGACTTTAAATACCTCAGCAGGATTGGAATCTGTGGGGTTTTTTTTTTTTTCCCGCTTGAATTTTGTTGAGGTTTTGTCATAGGCTCGTGATGCTTTTATGATTTTCCAGCGTAGATGATGTTAGCCAAATTGCATGCATGCTGAAATTGCAAATGAATTCATAAGCAAATGAAAGATTTTTTTTTTAAAGGATGGTTTATGTAATAAAGAGGTAAAAATTAATGAAATGAAATTCCCACTGATTAACCGCAGCAGGGCACTCTTAGCCAACCGTTTGAAGAAAGTAAATTTTTTGTTATTTTTATTTATTTATTTTTTTAAGTTTTAATTATTTCCTAGGAATTTCTATAATCAAAAATGTAATTCTCACAATGCTCCTCGGGGTTAGATAACATTTCATGTTGTCCTATTTGAAAGTGTGTTTCAGTTGTTACTAAAACTTTTGCACATGGTTTGAATCCGTTTTACATGATCTGAATTGCTTTGTGTGGGGACAAATACATTAAAACTTCTTAATATGTCTGAGTAAAAGGGGTGTTTGTCTCACTGGAGGTGTATTTTTAATAGCAGCTGTTGGCCCAGGCCTCTGGGTAATCTCCCATGTCTCTATGGTGACGATCAAACTAGCATGTAAGGTCACCAGAGGTGCAATCAATATTTCCTCTCGTGGGCTTGAGGGCAGGGTGCTGATGTAGTTAGATAACAATGTCTGTCCCTCCGCCGCCATGATGTTTGTAGGTGACACAGGGCCTCCTGGGCCTCAGATGTCCTTGAGGTGGCCTTGTGTTCATTGATTCTACGACAAATAACTTACAATCCTGAGCTGAGTGTAGTGTAAACTGAGTTAATAACAGGCTCTAACTTGGCATAACATCATGCCTGATGCCTAGTAACTAAATGAGTAAATCAGTATTATTTCTATGTAAATACTGTAGGCATGCAATAAGGTTTTAAAGTTCACTTTTAAGCACTGTTTTTGCATAAAAAAATAAATAATTGCTTCGAAGATTCATTATGTAAAAGACAACCATCTTTTTGTTTGATTGAGAAATTCTGAAACTGCTGGCGCCGGTTTTAATCAATTAAGGTTGTGAGTTCAGCTCTGATAAATGTAATGGATGCAGCGGATAAATGTAATGCTGTGACAACTTATGTAAGAAGTAAAACCCAGACAGAATAGTGTGTGCGTTATTACCCCCAGATGGATCAATTGCCACTGACGTTTTTTCCCCCCTTCATCTACCACAGCCAACAATTACAATTTTATATCAATTAAAGAAAAACACACTGAAATTTCAGCCATATCTTTAGCTATAGTTACATTTAATGTTGTGGAATGTCCATGAAACGAGTTAGTTATTATCACTTACCTTATAAAAACTGTTCCACTTCTACAGTTGGACCCGTGCCAACCGCCGTGTTTTCTTCTTGTTCATAAAGCAATAAATGCAGCCTGTTGTTGAGAAACCACAAAGTGCAGTCCCCTGAAGATATGGCAGAAAATGTAAAGTTGCAACTATACCAAGAAGTATAAAATGCTGACACTGGAGACTCATCTAAAATGTGAGCTAAATATCTGCTCACAGATAGTGTCGCCATTAAAGACGCTTTTACGGTGCATTTATGTGGTGTATTCACTGTATGAGTCCTTGTGTAAGTAGTTACCATAGACATAGTAATGTATTAATAGTAGTGAGTGCATTAAAGCAGTGGTCCCCAACCTTTTTTGCGCCACGGACCGGTTTTATGTCAGAATATTTTGCGCGGACCGGTGCGCGC
>JAQMCW010000016.1:8256826-8271344 GCA_030068335.1 Chrysichthys cranchii | reverse complement strand
GAGATGTTGGTGAAGTTTCAAACAAACAGAAAAAACAATAAATTATAAACATATAATTTCAACCTGGTTACATAAGCTTGGCTAAGCTAGGCTGAGATACCAAAGCCAAGCTAAGTCGTTCAACACAGTTGTTCGACTTACTATTACTATTAGGATATTTTCGACTTACGGTGGGTGTGGCCGAACGCATCTCCCTCGTGACTTGAGGACTATCTGTATTGCCTTTTTTTTTTTTTTTAAATTTCCATCATCATAACCTTGTATTGCGATTTAACAGCGCACCATATTGCTTCACAAGCCTAGTGTTAATTGTTACAAAAATGTTACAGTGGAGACAAAAATCCCCAAAACACCATCATACCATTACAGCATACCTGACATAAGTTAACAAAAAAATTGTTTGAATGGCATGTCAAAGTCCCTGCAAATAGAAACCATAACATAGTAAAATGTGGTCCTGAGATATAAACTTGATATAAACCTGCCTTGTAGTTATCACTATTGTCAGAGCTGGTGTTCTAAAAAAAATTTAATAGACATCGTGTGACTAATTGAATTTGAGAATTGTACAGCACTCTGATATTGGATATACTAGCCAGTCATTACATAGGAGGTAGAATTTGTTGCGGTATCGGTGGGGCTAAAATAAACACGAGTTACTCTGCCTGCAGTTTGTGCAATCAGTTTGTTTGTAAAATCTTTTTATTCCTGAAAGTGATTCATGACACTAGTTGTAATAAAATAATCACAAGTTAAATAACAAATGCAATATTGATCAGTAAAAAAAATCAGTGCAATCAGATTGTATTGTCTCAGTTGCTTTGGATAAAAGTACATGCCAAAGGAATAAATGTAAGCCTGCCCCTCATTAGCACATTAATCATTCATCATTTCTTTAGTAAGTGAATTCTTAGAAAGATAACAAACGAAAACATCTCAATTTCCTTCATGCCTTTTTATTAAGATACGGTATGAAGTGTGTTCTGCATGCACTGGTTTTGATGAATTCTGACTTGCTTTTTTTGTATACTATATCGTTTTGGTGGCACGAATAACTCTGTGTTATGGTGTGGTGGTCACGGTGCATGCAGGAAAATTGCACTTGTCGACCTATTTGCTCTTTCTGTTATTTTCTCTTCACAAATCCACATGGAGCCATTGTTCCCTCATGTCTCTAAAGGATGTCCCTTGCATAGAAAACCTAGCTGGGCCATTTATTTTAATTAAAAACCATCTAAAAGAGTGGCCATGAGACAAATGTGGAATTACAATTATTTTGCCTGTGAACACCCAGGGGGAGCCATTAGGCTGTAAGCCCCGTTCGGCTGTAATAAGTCTCGGCGGTATGTATGTGGGAGGAAACGGCCCTCAGGTTTTGTGATGACACGGCGATTCGAGTGGCACTTGAGAATATGAAACCTTCTTTATTACACTTTAATATGCAACCATTTTCCCCATCATGCATCCACGCATGCTACAGTTAGTCGGCAGTTAGAAACAAAAGTATTGTAGCAAATAATAAAACTGTCCCAAGTAACTGGTTTGCAGATTTTAGTACATAGTGTATACACATGATTAAATAACCAACCATACGTGCATTATGCATGCACAGTGTTAATTATTCCATCTTTAGTCTTCAGGGCTGATGGACTTTTTTTTTCAAACCACCAGGTGTTAAAATCCTTCCAATGCGACCACACCAATACAGAGGTAGTGTCACTTCTCCTTTTGGGCGCTCCCATTAGGGGTCACCACAGAGGATCGTCCATCATCTGTGCATCGATTTGGCACAGGTTTTCCCCAGGATGCCCTTCCAGAAACAACCCTCACAATTTATCCAGGCCAACTTGTGCACCCCAGTGGCTGGGACCATTCACACCTATAGTATGGGCAATTTATAGTAGACAATTAACCTAATCCACACGTCTTTGGACTGTGGGCGGAAACCCATGCAGGCCCAGGTGGAACATTCAAACTCCACCCAGAAAGGTGCCCTGATCGACCCAGGGATCAAACGTGGGACCTCTTTGCTGTGAGGTGACAGTGTTATCCACTACATCCCTATGCCACCCACACAAGTAGTGTCACTGCTGTTCTGTAAATGGTCCAGTAGTCAGTAGGGGTTTAATGGTGGTCCCTTTCCACTGACAGACACGGTAGATAGGGGCTGACAGATTATGCAACAGATAGGCTATTGTTAGTAATAGTAGACCTACAAAGTGGACTAAATTCTAGGTTTGCCTAATCAAATGCTTGAAGTGGAAAAAGTTATGTACTGGTACACATTTTGGCATGTTAATATATGCATGGTTTGGCAAATTGTTAAGGACTTTAAAGCTTGGCACTTACTAAGGCACAGAGGCGTTGTCTCTGTCACATTGGTTGGTTTCAGGATATTCAGTATGTCTGTGCTGCTACCAATACTCAATATCTGGGTATCTAATCAGGAAGCCTTATGAACACATGTGGATAGCATGATTTCTGTTCATGATCTGTTTTTTTTTTTTCTGTTCATGGTCTGTTCATAATAAGTTTTAGTTGCCATTGGTACTGAATGGATCTTATGGCTCAAGTTTTTATTTTCACTTTGGCTGGATCATTGAAATTGACATAATAACTTAAAAGTTTTATGGCATTTATTTAATGAAAGCTTCAGTTTCACCAAGGCGATCAATCAAAATGCTCATATGAAAAAGCATGTGTTACAAAAAGCACATGAGCATAGCCATGTGGAAAATTTCAACTTGAAATGAAGAACTTACATGTATAATAACGCAATACATCAGAGGAAAAGAGTTTTATTTTCAGCTTTTATAATTCAGCTAGTTACATAACTAGCTAGCTAAGTATACTCTTCAGTAAAGATGAGTTACGACTAGAGTAGTTTTAAAGACTAGTTTAAAAAAAGGCTAATATTGTGCATGATAAGCAAATCTAATACATGTAAAAATGTGTAAAAAATGACAGCCACAGTATGACTTACTTGAATTGTCATGCTTGACATATTTTGATATTTAGTCCAGTTGTCCTGTTTACTAAACTAAACTAGCATTTTAAATTTGTTCATGAGCAGTTATATGAGCTCATTGTTTTTACAATTGACCTAAAACCATAGCTATCTATTTTATTGTGGTGTGGTTTTTAACCATACCAGCATGCAACTATGGCAACTATGATAATCATGGTTTGAAACCTGTGTCTTGCCCAGATACCATCCAATTCATTTTCAGGGTCAGGGTCACTCTGGATCCAGAGCGAATCCCAGGAACCCTGGGTGCAATCTTGGAATACACCCTGAATGGGATACCAGTCCATCACAGACTGTGATTTATGTTAAACACTATATGGCCAAAAGTGTGTGAAACCTGACCATGGCACCCATATTTGATCCTTTCTCAAAAATGTAACAGCGAGGTTGAATGTACAGTATTGTATAGGATGTCTTTGTGTGCTGTAGCGTTACAGTTTCCCTTCACTGCAAGTAAGGAACCAAGTCCAGACATGTTCCAGAATGACGATGCTCCTGTGCAAAAAGTCAGGGACATGAAGAGGCCACGGTTTGCCAAGGGTGGATTGGCAGAACTAGAGTGGTCTGCACAGAGCCCTGACCTCAAACTCACAGAACACCTTTGGGATGAACTGGAATGTCAACTGTGCCCCAGGCCTCCACACAAGACATCACTGCCAGACTCCATTAAAGCTCTTATGGCTGACAAATTCCCAAGCCATGTTCCAAAATATAGAGGAAAGCCTTCCCAGAAGAGTGGAGGGAATTAGAACAGCAAAGGAAGCCTAAATTTAGAATGGCATGCTCAAAATGGGATCTTCACATATGGGTGTGATTGTCAGTGTGAGGAAATGTTACCTTACCTGATACTTTCACTATTTATGCTGGATAAATGAAGCCTAGGTATCCTCGGTATTTGCCTTTTATTTGTGCCTTTTAGGTTGACAGACTATCCACCAGCTAACTATCACACTTAATGATCCACCTGTGAAGGAATCTTCTTAAAAAAACAAATACTCCTTTGATTTAACAATTTTCAGTGGCTCAAACGAACACAGTTAGCTGTCTGACTCACACTTGTATTACATGTTCCTTCATGCTGCACACTTGTGTTAGACAACAAAGTGTCTAATGTTCAACAGTGCATGCACATTCCTGTGTCTGGCAGACAGATAAATCAGGCTTCAGAACAATTATATCCCCAGCCTATACGGATCCTCTCCCTTTGCCCATTAACATCCACCATTAACCCACCACTGATTTTTACTTAAATTCTACCTGCAGTCAGCTGCCTGCACTCAGCTCTCGCCCGTTCTAATCTCGTTCCACTACAACATCTTTGGAGATCCTCACTACAATACGTGCTACGATTCCCTAACACTTTCACACTTGCTGTGCTTTATGTGCACCGATGGAAAAAAAAAAAACATGTAGAACTCCCCATTTTTTATGCTCATTTCGTTTCCTTATTTTGCTTGTGTGGCAAAAAATAGTCTTTTCCTGTGCACACAACCGAAAACTAATGTAATTTATTCATTCTTTCACCCAAAGTAACTGCTTTATCCTGGATCTAGAGACTATCCTGGGAATGCTGGATATGAGACAGGAATACACTCTGGAGGTGAAAGGAAGTATAGTAGCCAAATCCATCTCAAATATTGACTCCATGTGTAATTATGTAGTATAAAAATACATAAAGTGCAGTTATCATAAGATATTATCATAACGTTCATTCGGCCTACTATGTTGACATATTTGATATGTTGGACAAAAATGGTCGAAGGATGTCTTTTGTGTGTGATTGTTCTCCGTGGGAAATGTGTTAGTGTTCGGAAAACACTGTACATTACAGAATGTAGCCATTAAAAACATTAAACCATCCAAAATATTAAAATATTCATCATTCTTGGTTTCATGGATATCACTGCAACTGATTGCTCTCCATTTTCATGTGGTTTGTCAGTGTGTATGTGAGTATTTGACTCACTCTTGTTCTGAGGCAATGTAATGTCATCCTCTGTCTCCATTCAGGTTCATTTACAGCACATGGCAGCTATACTTCCATTATAACAAGCATTTCAATCCATACCAGCTGGCGTATTTTTTTTTTTCCACATAGTGTATTGCACTATGCCCACAACTGAGGGCAGGAGGAGTATGGACCCCACCATCAAAGTGCATTTTATATTCACGTCACCGGTCAGCTCTATTCCCCTAAAAGGTTATATCTATATCTAAAGGTTCTGTGTATGAGAGCAGGGTCAAAGTTGCAATATATTATAAAATTTCGGTGCTTGGTGTTGATTCATTACTTGAGGAACTTTGGTGCAGCCAGTGCTGGTACAATGAAGTGAGAGAATGGGGAGTATAACATTGATTGTCTTTTGTCTGTGATATATGAGTCATATGGATGTTGTATATTTTCACAATTCTGCCACCAACATCTCTTCAGAATTCTCAGTTTTTGATTTGACTTCTATGTCCACACTGCTATGTACTGTACAAACCATTATAAAGTCACAAAAATTGCTAATGTCTACAATGTCTCGATTGACAGCCCTGCAGCCCTCACACAGGGGAGTGTCTGTTGGTGTTACATTAATGTTGGTCACTCAACCCTCCGGCTCTGATGCACCAGACACACACACACACACACACACACGCAAAAAAAAAAAAAAAAAACCCGCCTGCTGAAAAAGCCTGTTCACTTTCCTTTGGATGAACTTTAACCCCTATTTTATACTACAGCATTATGAACGTAGAAGTTTAACAAACGGTTATGGGGGGCTAACGTGTTGGTGTGTCTGTTGAATGAGCCTGTTGATGTGTCTATTTTTTTCTGCTCTTGGGCAAAAATGAAGTCCAAATACTATTAAAGCACACAATCTCACTATACCAAGAAATGAACATATAATTGCTCAATTCCTTTGACCTGGATCTGATTTACCTGTACTTGTACATTTTCCCCCTGAGCTCTATGATAAGCCTCATAGAGTATAGAGGTACTGGCATTATCAGCCATCATGCTGATGCCAGGTGGTGGATTATACGTTTTTTCAAAGCATCAGCTATATTTAGGACAATAGGCCTTCGTCTTCGTCTTCTGCTGCTTAATCCTGTACAGGGTCATAGGGGGAAGCTGGCGCCTATCCCAGCGGACATCGGGCGAGAGGCGGGACACACCCTGGGCGGGTCGCCAATCCACCGCAGGGCGACACACACAGAGACAGACAACCGTTCACACTTACACTCACACCTACGGACAATTTTAGAGCAGCCAATCAGCCTAATCCCCTCTGTGCATGTCTTTGAACTGTGGGAGGAAACCGGAGTACCCGGAGGAAACCCACACGAACACGGGGAGAACAGGCAAACTCCGCACAGAAAGGCACCCGTGCCGAACCTGGGGCTCGAACCCAGGACCTTCTCGCTGTGAGGCGACAGTGCTAACCACTCAGCCACCAGACAATAGGCCTTAATAATGTTAATAACCTGCTGATTGCAATGGGACTTTTTGGGCAGAGTAAAGCAAATGCCATTTAGATGTACTGGATGAAAATTATATAAAGGTGGATGTAAGGGTTGACATCACGATATATTGCATAACTGGTAACGATCCTGGTGCAGAACAGGCACACAAACCTGACAACTATAAGCTTTATCCACGCTTAACTTTACAAACACCCTCAGTGCTATCACACTGACGGCTAGGTAAATGTCACGTAACTCAGGATGTATTTACGGATTATTTCCGTTCATAAACATTCATAAGCACATGCTTGTATGTGAACATGCTAAGACGCTTCTGTGTGTTAGAGAGAGGTCTTGATTGTATGAATGTTGTGGAGGTGTTGTAACTAGGTCAGGGTGATTTTGGTTTTTATGTTCCTCTGAAATCGTCAGACTATTATTAATACGCAATATGGCTACTTGGATCGTTATTACACCATATAATGACTACTAATATTGTGTTTTATTAAAGTAAATAAAGAGGTTTAAGTCTATTAGAATTCTTAGCGGAATCAGTAGCAATTAAGCTGCTTTCATTTTCACAGGCATTTCCACTGGCTTTGTTTACATGAAAAGATTTTCACCAATCCAAATGAATTTACCCTATTTGCACATTCCCACTGAACTGATTATTCGTGTCCTAAACTGGACACACGTCATTTATATGCATGCTAGATGTAATTCAATCTGAAGCTATGCGCATGCATGGAGCGAGGTTTAGTGTCAACGTTACCATAACAACAAGAAGCGTGTGAGTCCGGTCAGCGCGTTCAGCTTTTTAATCACTCTGCAAGTGTTGTTAACGGGTTTTAAATTATTTCTGTCTCAGCAAAACGCCAGTGAAGTGTGATTATTAATCGGTCAGCATGAACAAGAATTTGTGACCACCTTTCATATTTGCCTGACATTCAAGAACAAGGATGCTCTGGTTGTTGATAATGACATGAATGGTACATTACTCATCAGTATAATGCCCTTACTCATCTTCTAATGCACCAGTAAAGGTCATTATTTAGGAATGACTGCACAGGAAATACCAAAGCTTCAAAAATATCGAAGTCGCTCAGAAACAGTCATCCCATTATAGTAGGAGTGGCCTCCATGCCTGCAGTCTCAGTAAAGTGGGCCAATGTTCCTGCAGTCTAAGCAAAGTAGGTGTGGCCAATATGCCTGCAATCAAGTAAAGGCGTGGCCTCTGTGTCATCAGCCTCCCATTAATCAAGCTAACGGTTATTATTGTTATATGACCTACACTTTGGAGACAGATTCAGAAGAAATATGTCACAATGAAGGTTACTACTAACATTATTTGTTGTTTACCCCCACTACTTTCCATATGTGGTGAACATTTCCTGATTGGATGTCCCTGTTGCCATGGCAGCTAATTAGTCCCACCCACTGCTTGCAAATCTTCACTTTTTTCAGTTGGTGAAAAAAGTATCGTTTCTCCAGTCTTCCCCGGTCTCTTTTTTTCTACTTCCTTCCTGTCTAGCATCCTTTCTTTCTTGTGTTTATCTTCCTATGGCTTTGAGTTAAGTTTGTAATTATGGAATACCTCTCAAAGTTGTTACCAGCATGTAAAAACCCAGAAAAACTAGGAGGGAATGGAACATTTTCTGCACATTGTATGAACACCACTTGTTCATATTGTATAAAGTTAAGCACAGTGCAGTGTGGCACGGTGGTGTGGTGGTTAGCACTGTTACCCCACAGCAAGAAAGACCTGGGGTCGAACCCCGGGGTCGATCTGGGCACCTATCTGTTTGCATGTTCTCCCAGTGTCTATGTGGGTTCCCTTCGGGTACTCCGATTTCCTCCCACAGTCCAAAGACACGCACAGAGGGGATTAGGCTAATTGGCTACTCTAAGTTGCCTGTAGGCGTGAATGTGAGTGTGAATGGTTGTATGTCTCTGTGTGTCGCCGTGCAGTGTATTGGTGATCTGCCCAGGGTGTAACCCGCCTCTCGCCTGAAGTCAGCTGGGATTGGCTCCAGCTTCCCCCTGTGACCCTGAACAGGATTAAGCAACAGAAGATGAGTGAGTGAGTGAGTATATTTAGTTGCATAACTCCAACCAATTTTTTTTGCAATAACTCCATAAGTTGCCTATCCACTGACATCACCAAACTGCTGCATACATTTTTTTCTTATAATGCTTATCAAGGCTTTTGCAGAAGACTTTTTTGTTATAGTGTGTTTTGGAAGGTTTTTCTCTTGAATTTCTTCAGGAGGCGAAATGCATGCTCATTTGGGTTTGGTGATTGACTTGGCTGATCTAAAACCTACCTTCCATTGTCTTGTTGCATGATGAAGTTCCTCCCAATTAGATTAGATTAATCTTGCTATAAATTAGCAGACAGAATGTTTCTTTAGACTTCTAAATTCATTCTACTACCATCATCTTGAGTCACATCATTAATAAAGTGCTTGACCAATGAGCTCATATGGTTTGGATCATGAGCAGATCCTGTCTTTCTACCACTTGGGTAGAGGTTAGTCTTGGCTCCAGAACTTTTGTGGCTCACCTCTGTATTTCTTTGTGAATTCCAGTCTGACCCTCAACTGCTCAGTTGTATAAATGAGATAAATGCCACTCTGGGAACGAATGTCTCCCAAATGTCATAAATGTAAATTCTGTTCTATTGTTTCATATTCTTTTTTTTTTTTATCTCTATCCAAATGTCTTCAGTATGCAGCAACAGCAAATATGGCCCTGCCATTCCGATACTCTCAGATGGGACTACAAGCCATATACTTACCGAAACCCCTTACACACTTGTGGATGTGGATCCCATCCAGACTTCTACTCTTCACTCTTTTTTTGTGTGTGTTTATGAAGGAGGAAGGATGAAGCAGCGTTTTGCCCTTGACATGATCCTGATCTAATTTGTCGCTGCAGCACTCTGTGAAGCTCTTATATCAGCAGCAGCATGACTCTTTTCCTGCAGGATCTCTCACTTTAACCACACTCTGTTACCGGTTATTTGCTTGGATCCAGACAGGCTGTGGGGCTAAAAGCTGTGTGTCGGGTAATAAGGCTTCATATTTCAGTTTATTTTGTAGCCTTTCTATTAGGCCTATACCACCCTAGCTGTGTGTAGAATAGGCAGGTGTGACTATTACATATGTACGTCACAATATTTACCTATCCGTTTTCATAGTTAACAATATTGGATCTAAAAAAAAAAATGGCCACAATTTTTTTTTTCAACCTTTCACCTAGTGAATGAATTATCATATTGTGCTGTCCTAAATAAGAAAGCCGGCTGTCATCATGCCTTATTCAGAATACTACAGACTTTATCTTACAAGTGCAAATGTTGCCCAAAATGACTGCTTCCTTTTGAATATCACAAAGCTATGGTGACAGTATTTCAAATAATCTTGATCATAAAATGATAGTGAATGTCATTTTTTTGTTATATATTATGTAATAAATATGAGCTCATGGATAGGGGAAAACGGCCACGCAAAGCTCATTATCATGACTGTGCTCAGCTGTACTAAAGGGATATATGATAAAGTCTAGTGAACCAGTTATATGACATTTACAAATGAAAGTGCACTGGGGCTCATTTTTCAGTAGATAAATCAGATGTCCTAAATATAACCAGTGTAACAGGCCCGTAGCTTTATCTAACATTACAAAATTATACATTTAGTATTATATATCTTTATAGTTATTTCAAAAAGTTATAACTGTATGGTTTCTGTAAAAGTGTATAGTTTATAAGTAAACTATAGTTTGTTAGTTAATAGTGAAAAGTTCATTAAGGCTTAATGTCTGACAGTCTCAAATATACAAATACATACACTGTGAGTTCTAGCCAATGCAAGTGAAGTTAGTACTGTCAGTAAATTTACTTTTTAGTTCATATTTTTTCACCTGGTGGATTGCAGTATGGGTGTGGTCCCAGCAACGTATCAGTGGACCAAATTAAGTATTAGTGAAAGATACTGTAGCGGTTCTGAAAAAGTGGCCATGAACCTTCTCAACGTCTGTAACAGATCCTGTGTTGTGGCTCTAGTCATATTTTGATGTAAATGATTTAGCTGAAGGCATCTCATCAGACCAGAGACTAGCGCTAGGGCTTTTTTCTGTAGATTTTTCATCTTATTTACCTTCTCTGGTCTGATTAGTGAACCAGTGCTATTGCAAAAAAGTAAACAATGAAATTAAAACTTTTAAAGCCAAAATAGAAAACGAAGTAAGTTATGTGTTTATTCTCCTATGTCAAATTCCAGCAGAGGTGGCTCATCTATTTATAGTCTGTGCTGCTAGTCAACAGTAGTAACCACCACAAAACAAAACCACATGAAACACTTTTGATTATAGATCGAAACTAATCATTAATGGTTAAAGCATTAAAAAGTAACTGCTGTCAGCATTCAGTCATTATTAGTTGTTCATCCAGAAATTTGTCAAGCTAGGAATTTTATGTAACACGACTCTTGAAATGTTTGTGTCAATTTGTCGGCTTACAATTACAGACTGTAGCACATCTGTTACTACATACGATTTGTCATCCCCTCGCTAACCTGTCCATTGATGGACAAGGACCACTGTAGGACCACCACAGGATAACCACTGGCCAGATATTATTTGGATGATGGCACTCTCTTGATGCATGTAGTGTGTCTGGCTAAGACTTGACTCAAATTTATCACCCTTAGAACTTTTGATGGAATTTTGTAACACTGTGGTTAAGATCCAGTCCGCCCCCCAATCCATCACTCAAATAATATCTTGTCAGCAGTAGTTCTGTGATGGTCCCTGTACACCGATGTACAGGGTAGAGACATAACTGATACCAGTGTGGTTTGTGATGACTGAAATGTTTTTACTGTTAGTGATGATGTTAGTCCAGTTTTGTCCTTTGTTTTCTGAATCCATGCTCCTGATCTTTTTGTGAATTTGTATTAATTATTAGCTCAGTGTACCGTTTCGAAGACTGGAGTGCTGTTCAAGCTCTTTTTGTGCTCGACCACAAGCATCATTCATACTACTCGGGACACACCGTTGCTTAGCAACTGGAAGTCCCCCCACCTTTTTTCCCAAGTGCTAAATCTCCCACCAGTGGAGTGTGTCAAACATGCATATTCTACAAGTTTCTGATTCTTTGAAAGCCTTTATTTACATACAATTTGAGCTTTTTTGTGAAGCGTCTTTGGGTTTTGGAAGGACATGATTCCCGAAAGTCTGTAAAAAAGAAAACGTTAAGGCATACAAAATTTACAGTTCTTCAGGAAAACGTCTAAGTTTATATGAATTTAAATGGAAAAATACGTAGGAAAGGTTTTGCCTGGTGATCGTTGTGTGATTTTTCTCCCAGTCCCTTTTTGTTTTTTTATACCTCCCAAAGTAGACACACTGTTGGTGGACTAAAATGGCATTAACCAGTTTAAATGTCAATGTATGTTGTGATAAGAAAATATTGTCACATTGGTGCAATCAAATACTATGCACCCTTTTGATTATTCTTAATAGAAATTGCTTAAATGGATAGAACATAGATTATATAAGGTTTTCCCTTCCAGTTATAACCAAGGTTTGCCCAGTGGGATGCCTTTTCTCAGCATGGACTAAAGATCAATTCAAGAAATCCCGAGAACAAACTTCAAGCAGGCAGGGGTTCTGAGTGCTAGATGGATTTTCAGGTTAAATGTTTGTGGTGTGGGTTTTAGCTTGTGGATGAGTTTTCCCACCTCATCTAACATTAAGCAAATCCCCAACACCCAACGCTATTTAATGGCAACAGTGTAAGTAGAGAAGAACTAATAACAATTATAACCTTGAAACATTTATTCAAAAACCAGCCAAACCTTTTAAGCATCTTTAAATCAGAGCTTTATCCAATAATGGCTTCAGGGATCCAATTGGGAAGATAGATAATCCTAATTTTGCTAATCTGTCTGTGTGTTTTTCTCTATCCTGGAGTAATAATAAATTGTGCTTTCTCATCTAATACCTCCTCACCATCAAGACAAATACATACAACTTTTGAAGTAATTCTGGCCATCAGTTTGGCCTCAGCAACCTGTCCTGAGACCTATGAAATCGGAAAGGAGTACTGAGAGCGTCAGGTAGCTAATCAGCTAATTAGCACCCACTTAGGATATAATATTAGGACTCTTTCTAAATCACCATTTTCAGCTAAAGCCTGACAGATAGCACATGGACACAAGACACATGATCTCCATCTAGATATATATATATATAAAAAAACCAGTAAAATATATAGTTAGCTACATTATAATTATAACATAAATTGAATGTTACATTTTTAGGTCGAAGTCATGCTATCAGCTTCACCTTTGTACGTTCATTATACCTGTTAAAATGCTTTTGTGTATATTTTTATGTATTACATTATGTCTAGGCACCGAATTGTTAAATCTGACTAGACTGGTTTGAGCCTGAGTCTCCAGTGTCAGAAAATCCAGTTATCAGCAGTTTCTGAAATACTTAAATCTTAAATCTTTCTCCCTTTCTGGTGTGACCATTATCTAAAGCCCTTGACATGTATTTGCATGATATTATGCATCATGCTGCTGCCACATAATTTGGAAGCTCAGATAATTACATGAATATACAGGTGTCCAGGTGTCCTTTTAAAGCATCCAGTGAGGTTTTAATGTGTTCTGTATTTAGTATTGCAAGCACAAGCTAGCATATAGACAACGTATCATATTTGTACCTGTGAAGCTGTATGACCTCCATATTCGTATGAAGGTGTATGAATGCTTTTGGGACCTTTAAAATAAAATTTATAAGCATGGCACTGCTCTGTGATTTAGCTTACAAGGACTGTTAAAAACGCATGCTTAATTTTGTTTCTTTATTAACACGGAACGGCAAAGCCAATTAATTTGATTTTGCTCTACACTAAGGATATTTGGCTTTGAGATCAAAAGATGAATATGACACAATAGATCAGAATTTCAACTTCCATATCCTAATATTTACATATAGATGTGTTAACCCACTGTTTAAGTGAAAATATTGGAACATGAAACTGACAGGAGTTTCTTGTTACCCAGGTATGCACTGTTAGGTTGATTGTTGTTTGATTGTTCTGAATGTGTACTCTTCATTTGAGCCCTGAGCTTCACCTGGAAGGATTGCATTTGAAAGACCATCACGAAGACCAGAGAGCTGTCTATGGGAGAAAAGCAAGCCATTTTAAAGCTGAGAAAAGAGGGAAAATTGATCAGGTCCATTGCACAAACACTGGGCAAAACCAATACAACAATTTGGCTTGCATTGATAAAGAAAGAAACCAAAGGTATACTAACAACCTGACATTGAACAGGTCAGCCAAGAAAAACAACACCCAACATAACAGTCAACATAAATAGAGAGGCCATATCACAAAATGGGAGCCACTCATCTGCAGTGAGAATGGGAAACCCAGCTTGGAATTCGCAAAGAAGTACAGAGATCAGCCATTAAAACCTCTACCAAAGGTTAATCTTGGTTCCATCAATCTGGATGGAAGCAGCAGAATGAATTCAGAACTCTAGAGAAACATTTTTCTGCCAATTTACAGAGAAATGCATCCAATCTAATAGGGAGGAAATTCATCATGCGGCAAGACAATGACTCGAAATATACCGTCAAACACAACAAAGGACTTCATCAGGGGGAAAAGTGGAAGGTTTTTGGCTGAACAAAACAATCACCTAACCCAACTGACCATGCATTTCACCTCCTAGAGAGGAAACTGAAGGGAGAAAATCCCTCAAAACAAACAATGACTTAAACAATCTGCACATCACCACAAAGGGGATGTCAGTGGGGCAATAACTTGATGTTGTTATTGCAAGCAAGGGGTTTGCAACTAAGTATAAGTGTTAGTAACTTCAATGTATGTTAAAGCATTTACAGACGTGGACAAAATTGTTGGTACTCTTCCGTTAAAGAAAGAAAAACCCTCAATGGTCACTGAAATAACCTGAAACTGATAAAAGTAGTAATACATAAAAAATTACTGAAAATGAA
>JAQMCW010000016.1:8136542-8147377 GCA_030068335.1 Chrysichthys cranchii | reverse complement strand
TCTCTCTCTCTCTCTCTCTCTCTCTATATATATATATATATATATATATATATATATATATATATATATATATATATGTGAACGTACAATTATTTAAAATTGTATTTATTTTACTTGTAAAATATTTTCTTGTCTTTATTTGTGGCGTAACCATAAACCCCGGGATTTGCACATTATATTAACAAAGTAGTTAATACTTGATTTTTGCTCATCATAAACTGAATAATGAACACACATGTGAGCTGACCAAGGTCTTAATTAATATGTTTATGATTAATGATTTCATAATTCAGAATTTATTCATAATTAAGTTTGAGTTGTACATGTCAACATTGACCAGCACTAAGCATTGTATAGCTAATTATTAAAACTCAAAAACATGTGAAATTCAGTTTGTTTGCTTATTTGTAATTGTTGTTGGAATAAACATCGTTCTTATTATAGGTGTGTTTAGTTTAGAGTATTTAGTCACTTTGTAACATTGCTTACAGTGTTATTGCTGAGATTCATGACTTGTTAATGTTAACTCATGCCATTTAACACCAACAATGTTTTAATGTAAAGCCTTATACAAGCCAGAGGACCTAGCATTTTATATACAACTGCAAATGTATTTAAAGACAGTGCAGAGCACCTTTTGTGTATTGTGCTGTGTATGATGCTATACAGCTAGAACATGTATCTGCTTTTTATAGACTGGGGCTCAGATTATGGAATAATTTTAGTAATGTAGCACTTTACAAATGTAGCAATGCAATTAAGTAGATACCATGATATTATTATTGTTGTTGTTGTTATTATTATTATTATTATTATTATTATTACTTATCCTGTAATGATGCTGTCTCTCAGGTATAATTGACAGCACCCTGGTGGAGCAGAGGCAGGTTGTGGCAGTAACAGGTGATGGTACCAACGATGGACCTGCCCTGAAAAAAGCGGATGTTGGCTTTGCCATGGTATGTTCTACCTCAGCCATAAACATACTTCAACCATGGCCAACCCAGCTGCTCAGTTTTATTTAGCCAGGAGAGGAAAAAAGGCTGCTATGTAGTAATTCCATCCTTCGAGTGTTTGCGCTCTCCTGTGCCACCCAAATTCAGGCTGTCCTCATTTCCCAGCTAACGTCACACTGACATACAGCATCACGCCATTTTGTGTCCTCCAGATGAAAAACAAGTGCAGCAGTGCCCCCTAGTGTGCACTTTGGGCAGTGGCTTGCCTCAGATAATAACAGGATCAATTGACCTTTAATGCCAATTCTGCGTTTTCCATGGAAACAATTATATGATGTGTTTATGGTCAAACAACAGCTGAAAATTTCATCACACCACAATTCTTAAGTCTGTACATCTGTGTTCCTGCACAATAAACCAAGGTACCATAACATGTACTTTCACATCTTCAGATCAAGTTCTCACAGCAAGCTTTTGCGGGCTTGTTTCGCAGTTCAGCAGTTCACCGAGTGAATAAACACACCGTAGTTTGGTTAAATAATGAAGCAGGACACCATGAAGCAGAAAGTAAAAGGAAGGACTATAGCACCTTTGTTAACAAGTACTTGTACCATTCAGGTGTCACAATCTTTTGTGGCATTGTGAAAAATGTATACTGTCTCTCTTTGACATATTTGGCCAAGGCCATGTGAGATCTCATTGCTCTTTATTCCTGGTGAAATCATGCAGATGAAAAAAATTCCAGAGGACATTGTGTTCTGGATCTTACGTTATGTTGGATCTCGGTTAAAACGTTCAGAATGACTTAAATGTAATATAAAGTTTTGTCAGTGTTAAAATCTTTCCGTTTTAATTGCAGGGAATTGCAGGCACAGATGTGGCCAAGGAGGCCTCAGACATCATCCTGACAGATGACAACTTCTCCAGTATTGTGAAAGCAGTGATGTGGGGACGCAACGTCTATGATAGCATCTCCAAGTTCCTGCAGTTCCAGCTTACTGTTAATGTGGTGGCCGTGATTGTGGCATTTACTGGAGCTTGTATTACACAGGTTATACTGATGAGCAATACGTACACCATATGCCAGTATGCTTTACATATCTGTATTCACATATTCAGGTTTCGCTTCCACATACAGAAGGGCTTTTAGTGACTTTTTTTGAAATTGACGATCACTGAACATATGCAGTAATACAATTTGATCCCAAACATTTAAAATATTTGGTAAGAAAATTTAAATATATCTGTATATACCAGCAACCTCTGTAACACTACAGTGGCTCAGAGGAAGTTTTTGAGGTATTAAAATATTCGACTCTCCAGAATGCACTAAGTGTTAAGGAATGTTGTGCACTTATTTTAACACTGCATTTTTGCAGGGCCTAATTAATATAATCTCTTATTTTGTAATTCGCCAATTAAAGGACACGTTCTTAACATGGCTGCAGTAACAGATACCGTAGTATTACTGGGCCAAGGCCAGTGACCTAGTTTCAGCCCTCTATAATAACTTTGCTGAATTTCCTTGAGGAACACTGGCTTAATAAAATCAAGGTAAAGGTTATTTCTGCTCCACACTGAGTTGCAGAGCATTTTATTAGCGTATACCCTTCGATACAGGTGTAGAATCACAGCTGTTGCTCTGTAAAATTGATCACTACAGTAGTAAAGAGTAAGAGAAGGTTTTTTTTTTTCTTCGAAAAGTAGATATTAAAATATTTTTCACATGCGAAAGTCTCTAACGCTGTTTTCTGACACCTAGCTGTAATATGGAGGTTCTCCTGTTTCCTAAAAATAAAGGTCTTGAACATGAGACAGATCAGTAGTGCCGACTGTGGACCAATCATTTAAAAGATTGTCTCAGAAATTGCACAGAAAGACAATCCTTGTAGTTCCATGTCAGTGTTCCATGAGCAGATTCCCATGGGATTCTCTTACAGCTTATGACAGTCTGTATTACGGTCTGTCTTACTGGCCAGATAACTGGATTGTTTATTTTTGGATAGGATTTTCTTAGGTTTTTAGGCATCCTAGTTAAAGAAAATGGATCATGCACTGGTTTGTTTAAAGATTGCTCATAACATTATCCAAACAGGCCAGGGGGTTATTAACACAAGGCCACACTGTATCTCTGACCACATTTTACTTTATTTCTATCAGGATTCCCCATTGAAAGCTGTTCAGATGTTGTGGGTGAACCTCATCATGGACACATTTGCATCCCTGGCCCTGGCCACGGAACCTCCGACTGAATCATTGCTCATGAGAAAACCGTACGGCCGCAACAAGCCACTCATCTCCAGCACCATGACCAAGAACATCCTGGGCCATGGCATCTACCAGCTTATCATCATTTTCAGTCTGCTCTTTATCGGTATGTATTTCTCATAGCAGTTGTATACATTTTACTCTTCGCCTGATTATTCTGTAAGCACAAGCCTCCTGTAAATGCCTCCTGAAACCTGGAGGAGACTAGATGTGTTCAAGCATTACCTGAAAAAGTAGAACTTGTACTACGCAAAACAATTATTACTGATTGCATAACCACATTTGTGTAGGCGAGCAGCTCTTTGACATCGACAGTGGCAGGAACGCACCTCTGCACTCGCCTCCATCTGAACATTACACCATCATCTTCAACACCTTTGTCATGATGCAGCTCTTCAACGAGATCAACGCCCGCAAGATTCACGGCGAGAGGAATGTGTTTGATGGAATTTTCAGAAACCCTATCTTCTGCTCTATTGTTCTGGGCACTTTTGCAATACAGGTAGTAACTATCAGAAATATAGTTTATGTTCATGTAGATTACAGTTTATTTATATGAAGTGGGTATTTTTAATGGTCAGGTATTGAATAACTACATAACTGATTCCTATTATGTAGGGGGTATGTGGGTCAAATGTGTTAAAATTGCTTTAATTTACTAAAAACACTCAAATAAAATAAACATATATATATTTTTACATTAAAAAAAACAAAAACAAAAAAAAAAACCCTGATTCAGTGACAGTTATGTTTAAGCTCAGATTTTCATGCCACAAGTTAAACTGGATTGCGCCTTCCTCAACCTGTTGCCATAAAGTTAAAAGCACACAATGGTACTGGATATCTCTGTATACTGTAGCATTACAATTTCCCTTCACTTGAACCTGGCCCAAACCTGTTCCAGCATGACAATGCCTATGTGCACAAAGTTATGGTTTGCCAAGGTTCGAGTAGAATGAACAGAAATGCTGACTGCAGCCCAGACCTTCTCACCCAACATCAGAGCCTGACCTCACTAATGCTCTTGTGGCTGAGTGAGCAAATCCTCAATAGCCACGCTCCAAAATCTAGTGAAAAACCTCTTCCCAGAAGAGTGGAGTTTATTATAACAGTGAAGGAGAACTAAATCTGGAAAAGCATGTTCAGAAAGCACATATGGGTATGATGGTCAGGTGTCCACAAACCTTTAGTCACATAGTGTACCTGAGATCAATACGCATATATCCAGCTGGATGATGCTAATGATAAGCCAAATCATACTGGGCATAAAAGTGTTTAGATTGGGCGTATTAAAAGCATAGTGCATGATTAATTATTCCACACACAATACTAAGCAGTCAGTGAACTGCAGAGACTTTGCAAGAGGATAAGGGTATGTGTTCATCAAATGCATTTTTGCAGCATCTATTTTATATACAAATCCTATGAAATTCAGCACTGACAGTACACAAAAACTTAGTGTACCCCTTTTTTTCCTGCTGCTCTCAGAGCACTTTCAGTTGAAAATAGTTCAACATTTGGAACACTGCTGAGCTTGTCAGTGTCAGTTCTCGTTCACCAACCAATGAAAATTAAGAAGGGGTGGGACTTACGATATCAACACGGTCCACAACGGCAGAGGAGAAACTAACCTGTCGCTCACAACTCAATTATTTTTGATCTAATATATAAGGGTTACCATGATCAGTATTTGAAATAAATCAATGGGATTTCTTTCCATCATTTTATATAACCTTTCTAATCTAAAGTGGAGACTTGATGTCCATAACGAAGGAATGTGGACGTTCTAGAAGATGTTTTTTTTTTTTTGTAGAAGCACTCTGGGAGAATTCTGATAGTGAAGTCATAGACGCCGCCCGTGCAAAATACACATCTATTGGACACAGGGCCTAAAGGGTTTCAGGAACTCGGGGACTTTTTAAGAATCTTAGGGCATTTCCCTTGCAGGAACAAGTGCCAAAATTAGTTTCCAGGTACCTTTTACTTCCTGTTGCAGAGTGTGTACTTTCTATAGAAGAAGAACAAACGAGTGGAGTTGATCTGAATAAGACGTGTAAGCCTTTTTGCGATGTTTCACAAAGGTTCTGAACCTTTAAGGAATTGTGCCGATAATATGGTACAAGGGTATGAATATGACGAATAACAGGTGCAAACACTAATTTGGGGTTTTTGATAGCAGAGTTGAAACAGGAGCAAAACATAGAAATTATCAGAAGACAAAAAAGAAGGCTTCTGTGACATGATTTTATAACCGATTGGACACTTCTGTGTTTCAGATTATTATTGTGCAGTTTGGAGGGAAACCCTTCAGTTGCTCTCCTCTTGATGTGGAAAAGTGGATGTGGTGTGTGTTCTTCGGGCTTGGAGAGCTGGTCTGGGGACAGGTATCTTTCTATTTCAGTCAGAGGGACGTCATTTCATGTCGAGGCCAAAAGTTCACTCTAGATTAGAGTAGAGAAGTCTTTGTTCACAATCCAGACCTGTCCCTCTTTCATCATCGATTGATTCTAAGTGTTAGTTAAGTGTAGTGTTTTAATGATTGAGACCTGAAGGTGACTCACTTATTACTTATTGCTTTCCAATATATCCCATTATGTCAAATGATATTAATGGCATTAAAGAATACTTTGGAAAAGTTTACAGATTTGCAGTGCTTTGCATATTATTGAAATAAAATAGAAAGATATATAAACTGTACAGTAGAAGGAAAAATATGTTATTCATGAAAAGTGTATCATGACGAGCAGTCAATCTTATATTAAGCTATACTAATGAAGACTGCCAGACTTTTATTTTGAAACATAATCTAGCAAAAAAATTTGTACTTTTCCACAAATAATTAAATGAAAACCCTTTTACCTGAATCATAAGTTAGAATTTCTGATCAGTCTGTATGATCAGATGATCTCAATGTGAAATCTCTTACTGTGATTCAGGTGATATCGACCATCCCAAACAGTAAGCTGAGGTTTCTGAAAGGAGCTGGTCAGCTCACTCAAAAGGACGACGTACCAGAGGAGGAAATGAATGAGGATCAGGAGGAAATTGATCATGCTGAAAGGGAGTTGCGACGAGGACAAATCCTCTGGTTCCGTGGCCTCAGCAGAATCCAAACTCAGGTGCGATTCAGAGAGACACAGCAGTCGTTTTAAAGATACTTATATGCTTCTATATGCCGTAAGCATTAACGCCTTGTCTGCATGGTGACAGATTTAATTTTATACTAGGTAAGGCTTTCATTTTGTCCTTTTTTTTTTTTTTTTTTTGCATTTAAATCTTCCATTTAGAGGAAGCTGGATGCAAAAAAAAAACTTCTTAACCAGACTCCAGTAAATAATAAGGTAGAAAATTTGGGTGTTATATTTAATGAGTCTCATTAAAATAAGAAAAAAAGATTTCTCAGCAGGATTGCCAGGTTTGCAGTTACCATAAGCATTTAACTGCAGGCTGTAGGATTGAAAATGATTTTTTTTTTTATACTACAGGCTTGTGCAATATTGATTTTTTTCCCTTCTCATGAGTGAAGTGTAGTTAAAAGTAAAAATAAAGCCCCCTAATGTTAGCTAATGAACACAAAACGTTCTCATTTTGCTTTACCTTTGTAGAAAAGGAGGGCAACTGCCTGTTGTGAGCATGGGAAATCAGATCATCTTCTACGTCAAGGCAGTTAATATTGGAGAGTTCCAAAGATCTATGCAAATGATTAATATGCTGACCTAATATGCTGAATAGAAGGCTATTCCCCTTTTATTTGGGGAATAAAAAGCTTGTTCTTTTATTACAGCGTACAGTGTTAAACTTTGGAGATCCTACAATAAATATGAAAAGCTTGGAAGGTCTGGTAATATAATGTAATATAATTAGAATAAAAGTTTTGTGTATTGTCGCAGGGTAATATCAGTAGTAGCTTGGTAGGCAGTGTGCAGCTTATACTTTTTTCCTTGTTGAGTTCAGATGCGTAGAACTATAGTGAGAGATAGGAAGAGAATGCACTTTATTTTTCTTTACGCACATGGAGTTTTTGTAATGATCATGACAAATAATAAGATTAAAACATACCATGTTAAAATTAGGTTATAATCCAAATAGTTGGGATGGGGTTTGGAAAACAAAACTTTGCAGTCAGCTAACAAGGATCACTAGTGGAGTGTTCTCCATGAAAACAATTCATGAACGAAAATATTCATTCATTCATTTTCTATACTGCTTATCCATTATGGGTCACAGGGAAGCTGGAGCCAGTCGCTGACTTCAAGTGCAAGGTGGGGAATACCCTGAACTGGTCACCAATTCATCACAGGGCTAACACAGAGATGAAAACCCACTCACACTCGCACCTATGGGTAGTTTAGAGTAGCCACTTGACCTAATCCGGATGTCTTTGGACTGTGGGAGGAAAACGGAGAACCTGGAAGAAGCCCATGCACGCACGGGGAGAGCATGCAAACTCCGCACTGAAAGGCGCCCTTGGTCACTTCTTGCTGTGAGCTAACAGTGCTAAACACTGCATCAACGTGCTGACCTAGGCACAAACATATTTCTGTTATATTTTAGAATATTCGTATTTAATATTTTAAAAGCATTTTTCAATTGACTAATTTTATAATAGAGACTTTTAAAAAGAACAGCGTATTTTGTGTGTGTGTGGGTGGGTGTGTGTGTGGGTGCGTGGGTGCTTGAGGATGGCTTCAGGATGTTTTAAGCTGACAGTCACACATTGTTGCTGAATCTTATTTTTCAATGCTGAAAGTATAAGAATAATTTCTTAAGACCCACTAGCAGCTATTTAAGCATACAAATAATTGAAAGTCACCAAATGGGAAAAAAGGTCATTCTATTTAAAACTGTATGTGAAAATACTGAAAGGAATAGAATATTTGTGAACTTTTGCATGATATGGCCTATGCATGTGGATTTGCTTTTACTAATTCTTCATGTTAGCAGTGCTTCCTTCAGATGGCAGGTACTGAACGCCTTTGGACACACTTTCTTCTGGCACTGTTCACTTAAGCCGCAGTTTAAAGCAAAGGCTCTAAACTCCAGCTCTATTTCAAGCATTTCTGTTTTCGAAACAGTGTTTTGAAATCTCTAACATTGCTGTGAAAAAGCTGACTTTGTGTGAATCATTGTGCCTTCAAGCCTAATGCTCTAAAGCAGTACTGATTATTTGATGTATGTATTGTCTGTACCCTTGTTGCAGATCGAGGTTGTGAACACATTCAAGAGCGGGACTTCATTTCAGGGGGCACTGAGGCGCCAGTCCTCCACCACCAGCCAGAATCAGGATGTAACCAATGTTTCTAGTCCTAGTCACATGTCCTTGTCCAATGCCCTTTCCTCTCCTACCAGCACTGCTGCTGTTCCTGCTGGCCGTGAGTGACTACTTTCTGTGTGCGCTTGTCTCAGATGCCCTCTGGGAAATTTGAAATTAGACAGAATTAAAAGAAAAATAAATAAAGACATTTCACTTCATTAATTGTAGTTCAGTATTCTAATCAAATATAAAAGTACCCCAATTAGAATCACCGCCTGCTTAACTGTTCAAAAATGAAAATATTACTCAGGTACCATCAGTAAGTATTATTATGTGCTAATAATCATGATAGCTCAACTAGCACTTGATATCTAGTATGTATTGTGGCTTATGTATTATTGTCCCTTTTAATAGCATTACATTTGTCTTGTATTAATAAGGAAACATGTTTCATTAACAATAGGTGAGGAGCAAACAGGTTTTTTTTTTTTTTTTTTTTTGTTAGATCAGGGCATTTAACAAATTATGTGTTCTGGCAGAGGGAAAGGTTAAACAGCCCTTTAATATCCTGTTATGTTTCTGTACAAGATACTAGATTATCAGTATCCACGCTTTGAATATCCTGAATACATCAAGCCTGTGACCCCTAGACTCCACCAGCTTTCTTGTTTCTTCACAAGTTATGGCTTTCCAGGCTTTTACCACAGCATCTTTTAGTTGACATATATGTTTTATGGGGTTTTTGCCAGTCTTCTTTTCAGGGAGTGAAATGCATGTTCAACTGGGGTAAGATCCGGTGATTGACTTGACCAGTCCCAAACCTTCCATTTTCCCCCGATGAAGTCCTTTGTTCAGGTGGCAGTGTGTTTTGGATCATTGTATTGTTGCATAATAACGTTCCTCCCAGTTAGTTTGGATGCACTGGATGCAAGTTGACAGACAATGTGTTTCTGTAGACTTCTGTGTTCTTTTTGCTACTACCTTCATGAGTGACATCATGAATGAAAACGATTGAGCCTGTTCCAGAAGCATTGCAAGCCCAAGCCGTCACACAACCTCCATCATGCTTCACAGATGAGCTTGTATCTTTAGAATCATGAGCAGATCCCTTCTTTCTCCATACTCTTGACCTTTCCATCAATTTGGTAGAGGCTAATCTTTGTCTTATCTGGCACTGAAACTTTGTTCCAGAACTGATGTGGTTCATCTCTGTTCTTTTTGCAAATTCCAATCTGGCTTTTCGATTTTTATTGCTGAAGAGTGGTTTCCCTCTTGCAGTATGTACGGTTTCTATATTGTTGTTCCTTTGAACAGTCGACTCTGATATTTCCATCCCTGCTCTTTGGAGGTTGCTCATGATGTTACAGACTGTTGTTTTGAGGTTTTTCTTTACTGCTCTCATCATTTGTCTGCCATCAGTTGTTGTTTTCCTTGGACGACCAGTTCGATGCCTGTTGCTCAGTACATACAGTAGTACTCAGGACAGTGGATTCCTTCATTTCAGGACATTCCGAATTGTTAAATGGCCAATGTTTTTGAAATACCTCTGATGGATTTCCCCCCTTTTCTCAGTTTCATAATGCTTTTCTCTCATAGACAGCTCTCTGGTATTCATGTAAATCTATCTACCCTTTTTAACTACAAATGCAGATTTCACAGGTGAAAGCCAAAGCTTAAATTGAGAGTAGATATCCAGGGCTACTTAATGATTAAAGAGTCAATGTTGTATGATACACGTGGTTAACAAGAAACACTGTCGCTTGTCAGGTTCCAATACTTTAGCTCACTTGGCTGGTTTGAAACAAAAAATAAAATATAAAGGTAAAAATAAAAATGAAACTCTGATCTCTCTCATCTTATTCATCTTTTGATCTCACACACAAATGTCTTCAGTGCATAGTAAAAACAAATTAAATACTAAATTAAATACTTTTAGTCTTGCAAAACCCCATTTACCACACTGTCTAGTCAATTAGGAGCATAATGGTAAAATAAATATATTCACTGTTACAATCACATACATCAATTTTTTGCACATACTTTCATCATAATGTAACCCTCTACTACAACCCGAGTTCCATAAAAGTTGGGACGTTCTTTAAAGTTGAATAAAATGAAAACTAAAAGACTTTCAAATTACATGCGCCAATATTTTATTCACAGCAGAACATAGATAACATAACAAATTTTCAAACTGGGAAATTGTACATCTTTATTCACTAAATGAGCACATTTCCAATTTGATGCCTGCTACAGGTCCCAAAAAAGTTGGGACAGGGACAACAAATGGCTGAAAAAGCAAGAAAGTTTAAAAAGATTCAGCTGGGAGAACATCTAGCAACTAATTGCGTTAATTG
>JAQMCW010000016.1:8124405-8136442 GCA_030068335.1 Chrysichthys cranchii | reverse complement strand
GCTAAAGAGGAGGGAGACCTTCCAGCGTGTTCTGAGCGTTCAGTTCAGAAGCCAGCATCTCTGATGGTATGGGGGTGGACCAAATTCCAACACCAAAACTCCAGAAACTCCAGGTGTACAATTTCTCAGTTTAAACATTTGTTATGTTATCTATGTTCTGTTGTGAATAACATATTGGCTCATGTGATTTGAAAGTCTTTTAGTTTTCATTTTATTCAAATTTAAAGAACGTCCCAACTTCTCTGGAATTTGGGTTGTACATGCTGTTGCCATAGGACAAGACAAAAAGCCATTGCTTGGACAAAGACACACAACAAATCACCCTCAGCGTAAGAGCTTTATAGCTATTTATTAATAATCATGCCTCTGCTACTAGGTGGAAGCTGCATTATGCGTTCCACTTTCATTTAAAGTATTGTGCTAATGAGATTAGCGCAATATCTTAAGTGTAAATGGTTGAACGTTTATGGAATTATCATTGTAACCGGCCAATGAACTGATTGGATTTAGGATTTGATTGGATTTCCGAACAGGTCAGGATCACAGCATGGTCAAATGTCTGAAATTGTTTTTCTTTAACAGCTGCCCTCCTGTTTGTTGCACATTTTAAGGGAAATTTGAGGCAAGCAATAAGTTACATGAATGACTACGCTTGTTGGCGGTGGAGGAATCCCTGTCAACAATGTTCTGTGTCACGTTCTTTTCGTGTTTTTTAGTTGTTTTTTTTTCATGTGTAAAGATCCACAGAAATCATAATTTCATTTGAATGACGGCCATACAGCTGTTATTTTTTATAAGGAAGAAATGTTTTATTCAAATTTTAATTTTATGTATTGTTCCACTTTTGTTTTAGGCAGCATTCATAATAATGTTTTGCATGTCCTTTGTCCAAGTATGGCAACATACTTCAAAGCAGGCCCTCAGTATGTATTTCTAACTTGTTTGAAGTGTGAAAACATTTTTTCCTCATTTGTCAGTAGAGGGTTAAACCAGATTTTCAGTAATAAGTAATTTCTACTATGAAGAGTACATTTGCTCATATCATCAGAGGGCATCTTTGACCATCTTTTCTGCTTCTTTCTTCTATTTTCTTATGTTCTTTTCTTGCTTTCTTGTAACTGTATATGAATGAATCACTTTGCCCTCCCCTTCCTCAGAGGAGTTTTTGTTTCAATGTCCAATATGTGTTTGTCTCCCTCAGAGTGCTAATCGCCTTGGACTGAGGGTGCAGCCTACGGCGTGAATTTCAGGTTGTGAGTCCCCCACCCGCTGTCCGTTGCTAAGTTGATGTGAACTAATAACCTCCCGCAAAAAAACAAAACTCACCAGGCTGCGTAAACATTCAAGTATAAGCCAACAATATCTTCAACTAGACATGCTTACAATGATGTTTTGTGACTAAATTTCACATATTTTCTGATTATTATTATTATTACTACTGTGACTATTTTTTTCTGCACAGCTTTGAAGACGTGTGAAGAAAGTGTTTGTTCTTCATCATAGTCTTGTCTTGTCTAGTCTGTGTGTAAATCTGAACTTGACGAGGCCCATTCTGTCTTGTGGCTTCACACTGTCAAGTCTTGCTGAACTTTAGGCCGGCTTTCCATCGCTGTGATTCGTTTTCTCATACTTGTTTTCTGTGTGTTGGCTCTATTGCCCCTTGCTAGTTTTTCTTATTACCTGAAAGAAAGTAAGGAGAGTCAAATAAGTCAAATAAGAGAGTTTGCTAGCAGCAGTCTTTCTTCTGTAGCACTGAGTAATAGGTTATTGGAAGAATATGCGCTACATTTTATTATAATTTAAGTTTCAGTCCAGTTCAGCGTTTGTTTGATTGATTCAGTTCTTTAGTTTCCTTCCAGAACCACTGGAGTTTCAGCCTTTCCTAGCTAAGAACTAATAGCTAATTCAACACCCTGTGACCTTTTAAAAGGCACCCAATACAACACACTTATCCTTTTCCCCCCATTCTCATCTTTCCAAGAAGCAAATGAAGTGGAATCAGGATGCTAAACAATTGTCCTTGTAAACGATTCGATGTGGTGACGTGTGTATATGGATGACATTACATTTTTGTGCCAGAAAAGCCTGTGGTATCACAAGCAGGATTTGTAAGAACAATAAATTTGGGGCATTGACCCAAGAATAGCCAGGCTATGCCACCCTGGGACTTTCAATATCAATAGGAAATACCTACTTCTACCCAGCACCAATAACCCAAAAAGGTTCATACACTCAGGAGGAGGAGATGTTCTGATTCATGGGCAATCAGAGAAGCAGCAGGGAGAGTAGAGTCCAATGTGGCTAAGGCCATAGAAAAAAGCAAGTGATGGTGTGAACAATAGAAGAACAACAGCCAACAGAGGCTTTGATTGCTCTTCCCCATGGAGTAGACATATAGCAATTGATGTTACTGGAAGGATAAAGGAGCTGGCAGAGGGCATGGGACAAATGTAAGAGCTGTTAGCATTTAAACAGAACAGAGAGAAGCAGAACTTGGTAAAGGTGACTCACATGTAGAAACAGTCGCCGACGTTCTTTCAGTTAATACAACTCACTGTTTAAAATTGAGGCTCGCCTCGGAAGACAGTCCTGCCATTCAGAATGGCCCAACATGGCATTCTGAAAGATAGACCCAGAATCCAGGCGAGCATGAATTAATGTGCTAGAAGCCAGCATCAAGGCTGCTTTGGCAAAACAAATATTTGACCCTCCTTTCAACAGATCAATGCAACAGATCATAAGCAGGACCCGATCTATAGGTATCAGCCCAAGGCAAGAGCCTGGACTATTCCACAGTGTAGCAGTTTCCTAAAGTATTGTTTAAGAGCATACATAAGGGCTGCTGTTGAAGCCATAGGGCTGAAATCAATGCCACCAGTAGAAAGATCAGGTAACCTAACTAGTGGTGCAAGCAGATGAAACGCTGCATACAAATACAGGCAGCACTCGAAGCAGGCAAGCTCTCTGACAAGACGCGATTACGTTCCTATTAGTGCTCAACTAGGAAAAGGACACACAGGAGAACTCCACTAGTTCCACAAGGAAACCATCCTCCACTTAGATGTAGAGCATCAGAACAACAGTTAGATACACAGCCTATCATTTTCCTTTTCAGATGGGATTAATTTCTCAGTGTGATATTTATCGTAAAAGATTTGCATGTCCACTGTGGTAAAACTTTCACATCCAGATAGCTATGAATAAACATTGAATTAACAAATGAGCCCATGGTCACATGATTTTATTTCTGGATCCATGTCTTTATAGCATAATTACATTTATATACGTGGCTGTAATTATAACTATTCATTTAATCAGACATTAAACACTAAACACTTTAGGATTTACAAAGCAATAAGACCCGTAAAGACTAAGGACCCTGTTCAGACTTGTGTTGCAAAGTTATGCAAGAGTAACAGAGGCAGTCTCAGTTTCATCCCATTCAGACCTTAAAGTTCAATTTGACTTGCAATTCTGTATATCACAAGTGTGGAGCTCTATTAAATTTATGTTTTGGACTGTAAATCCACGCCAAAAAGGCTTTCATTTAAAGCCTGCAAGAGTTTTATCACAGAGAGGACATGCAAATATTGTATTACCGACAGACCTGGATAGGTGATTGCTATATGCATTGTGCGGATAAGATACCCAAAGACGTATATACAGGTACGGTACAAAAACTAAATATAAAGGCTGAAATGTTTAATATAGTAATGGTCAATACAAAAGAACATCAAATGAGCAACCAGCTGTACATGTAGTGCAATACGATGTTAGTGAGCAGTGAACCAACGTGAAAAACATGTTAAGGTATTTACACTGTAATTTGAAAAAGCATGATAAAGAGCAGTAAACAAGTGACTTTAAAGTTTGTAGCTAGATATTAAAGTATATAACTATATTCTGTAGGTGATTTTTTTCCCTCAAAGATTTGTGAAGCCGATATATATTGGGGATGTGAATGTTTTTGAGGCACAAGAATTTCAAAACTGAAATCACTATTCGGGTCATTTTTATGCTCTACCTCCACATTAATTCGACACAAACAATGTGAAAACGAAAAGCCATTTGTTTCAGAGAGCAGCACTATTGTAGTGTTCAAGTTAGAGATGTGCATCAGAACTGAAAACGAGTGCTGAGAGTGGGTGATTTGTGAGCGGGAGCAAGCGGTTAGGTATTAGGTTTATGGGGGGGAAAAGAGTATATTATTCATGACTACCAAAGTTTAGTACAACAACTATGGATTGAAATTGGGTAAACTTGAAAAAAAAAAACAAAAAAAAAAACGCAGTATAACATTTGCCGAAACTGCTCTATGATTTAAATTTTACACAGGCCACTGCTTTCATGTGTATTACTTGATTCGATTTCATTCACTGATTTAGGAATTATAACATGCAAATATCTGATTAACATAAAATGGGATAGAGGGTTGATGTGCTCTTTCTCCCCTGTCACTCACAGTGACACGAGCCGATTTTGTGAGCTCATAATCGGCTCCAGGGTAGCTCGATCAGGGTAAGCTGGGATATATAAAAAATTAAATTTCATTGTGGTGTAATGTATATGCGCCAAATAAAAACTTCTTCTTCTTTGATGAACATTTAATATTTCTATTTATCATTTTACTACATTACATCCGTAAAGCAAACACCTGCGCCACAAAGGACAGCGTAATTGCCGTGGAAAAAATTATACTTGGCTATTTCAAATCGTCAGCCGTTTTTCCCCTCTTCAAGCGGTTAACAGAGCTCATTAGCTGTTCGTTAACTCTTGCGGATATTAAAATGAGCCAGATGTTGCATCCCTAATATATACTATAAAGATCTGACTATTTTAAGTCATTAAATCGATTGATTATACTGTGATATGACACATTTCTGCATAGCTACAGTCACATCCAGGAACAAGACAGCTTGTCTTAAGAAACA
Organism: Chrysichthys cranchii; assembly: GCA_030068335.1. Classification (NCBI taxonomy): domain Eukaryota; kingdom Metazoa; phylum Chordata; class Actinopteri; order Siluriformes; family Claroteidae; genus Chrysichthys; species Chrysichthys cranchii. The sequence goes on along the minus strand of JAQMCW010000016.1, from coordinate 8,131,511 downwards.
CGACCAAGAATTTTGTGGCCTATACTTGAGTGTTTACACAAAAACGCATGGCGTTGTCAAACGAACAGACTGCAGTCTGTTTGTGTCTTTTCTTACTCAGTGTGTAGTGTGTGTATGTCTCTGTGTGTGTGTGTGTGTGTGTGTGTGTGTGTGTGTGTGTGTGTGTGGGTGCGCGCCTCTGTTCGTTCGAAGTGTCTTCACCTAGACTTGTCCTGAGCTGCATGTTTTCATTGTGTTGTACTGATGCTTGGTGTTTTGCCATTGTGGTGTGACTCTATGCTTCACGAAGCATAGATCTTGTTTTCTCATCTCAGCCATCTCTCCGTATCCTGTGCCTGTGTCGACTCATTTGATGTGTTTCTTCTAAACTCATCCTGGGTCTGAACTCTTATCTTTTCCTCTTACCTTGTTTTACTACAAAAAAAAGCTGCATGTGTTTTTTTTTTTTCTTTCCTTTGGAAATTAACAGACATTGTCTCTAGGTATACAACAAACCGGATCTCACTGTATACCGTATTCTGTGCTATGCAAAGAAAGGAACGCTGCTTATTTTTTCTCTGGCTTTTTTTTTCTTCTTCTTCATTCTTACAGTTCTTTTTATCCTTTAGTTTGAGCTATCGTTTGAACCGATTTTTCAAACGTGGTGCAACAAAGTCTCAGTGCACGATAGAATAGGGAGTTTGGGAATGCCTTTCTGAGTTTTGAAGCTGTGGATTATGGCGGTTCCTGTGGCCTTCTCTCTTTCTTATCTTCCCCGTATATCGTTTCTCACCACGAAAAGGGACTCATTTATCTCGATCTCTGTCCTTTCACAGATCCGCGTGGTGAACGCCTTCCGTAGCTCGCTTTACGAAGGCCTGGAAAAACCCGAATCACGAACCTCCATCCACAACTTCATGACCCATCCCGAGTTTAGAATAGAGGACTCGACACCTCACATCCCACTCATAGATGACACTGACATAGATGACGAGGCGGCCAGGAAGAATTCAAGCCAGCCATCATCTCCCAACAAGAATAACAATGCCATCGACAGCGGCATAAACCTCACCACCGACACAAGTAAATCTGCTGCCTCGTCCAGTCCTGGGAGCCCTCTTCATAGTCTGGAGACTTCTCTCTAGCCCTGATCGCCCAGGGAAAATCTAACAAAATCCTCACACAGGACAATACACGGTATAGAGCCAACGCACACAGATGTGCCGCTGACTGAACGTGTGGTCCAAGACGTGTTTTTTCCCCCCCTCCTTCTTCTCCGCTGATGCTTTAAGGAGATTGAGATTTTATTTGGAACGTTTTCTGGATCGACTTGAAAAACAGAAACGGACCACTCCCTTTTCCTGAGAGCGCAACGGACTACCGTGAGAATTATTTAAATTGAATTCAGCTACTCTAACTGCTTCTCCTGCATGAATGTACATTACCCGAGTTTTTATTTTGAAAACGATTTGATTTAAATTCTTGGATTTGATTTGGTGGGAAGTGCCGTGGACTGCAACTTTTAAGACTTTGATTCACTGATCTCTGAGTGTCGTGTGTGGCATGTACCTAACTGTATAGATTTATTTGGTTAATGAATAAATTGTGTATCGAGGTTGCAGGGCTCGACTTGCACAAGTAGATTTTGCACCTGTTGGAAAAAGAAGAACTTATGGAAAATAGCATTTCATAAAAATACTATATATAATATACATAAATATATAAATATATACAGAGTTTATCTTTGTTGGCATGTTGCCTTGTTTCTGCTTCAATGACTCTAACTACTTTAACTTATTTATGTCCTGAAGAGAATGTAATTTGTTTACAACAACAACAACAAAAAAAACCCCATAGATGCGTCCATTTTTTTATTTTCCTTTTTTTTTTTTTTTTTAAACAATAGGGTTTAAAACCATATGGCAGACATAGTTGGAAAAGCGCAAGCTGTCAAATACACTCCTCTAGGTGTTTTATTACAAACCGTGTGCTGGACTTGCCTGCTATTTTGTCATATAATGTAGATATTTTTAGAAGATTATAAAAGAAACCAAAATATAGTGGGATTATATAATTAACATGGCATCTTAGTATTATACAATTGTTGGGATGAACTCTGAACAGATCCCTCCTTCTTAAACCCCCAACTTGGACTTTAAGATGAAGGTTTAATTTCTATACAAGCTTGTTTTAAATTTTTACACTCACTGCTTGGAAATGAAACCTTTTTGTCCATTGAAAAATGAGCATCTATTTCAGGTTGGATTTAAAGATTATAGTTTAGAAACACTGCTTATTTAACACACACACACACACACACACACACACACACACACACACACACACAAAGATGATATTTTCTCTTCTGTGTGACCATCACAGGCTGCTGATTGTTTTGGATTTTATGTTCTAAAGTATGTAAATTAAGTTATTATTTGGCTCTATGGAAATCAGAGTTGTGTTGAAAATCTTGTGATATATTGTGTTGATTCTTCTTTTTCATTTCTCGATTTCTTTTCTTTGAAAGACAGAACACGGCCGCAGAGCTGTTGGCATTTTGAACAACTGAAAAATGAAATGAAACTAAGGGGAACACAAAAAAAAACCAACAAAAAAAAAACAAAACAAAAAAAAAAACAAAAAAAACAAAAGGGAAAAAAACCAACACCAATAAAACGGAATGTGGCTTTTGACTTTTTCTAAGAAGAAAAGATAATACATATTTGATGATCATTTTTCTGCACTATCCAGATATGAATGAAATTCTGTGGTGTAAATTTAGATGTGCTTCTGTGTGTTAAAAATCAAAGCTTGTCTTCCTGCGGTCAGTAAAATATACTCTAGCATCTCAACAGTATTCAGTAGTTGTTAACTATTTATTGTGCTATAGAGAGGACAACACAAAGCGAAGGCACATTTACAGGGGAAACTGATATAACTGAAATCCATAAAATTCTCCTATATTATTATCTCCTCAATTGGAACTATGGGGACGCATGAACGTATGCTTAATATGCAAGCTGATCTCACTTTCCTCTCATCCTGACCTGAACATTTTTTATGCTTTATCAGTTTGTTTCCTCATCCTGAGATGGTGCATAAGCTTTAATCATTAGCTCAGGCATGCGTAACAAAATTTAATGTTAGAAAATCCACATCGGGATCCTGTAACCCCCTGTTATTCTGTAATTTATTTCCAAGCCACTTCTGCCAACACTGTCAGAATTTCTATGGTTCAGTTTCATTTCTAATGGTGAATGTGAATGGAAATGGTAAGTACTTTGTATACAGTGAGAACTGGACTCCATTTTAGAGTTACAACAATTCCATTGCCCTGCAAAAAAACCAACAACAATACAGTTCAAAACCACCCCCCGTCCCATCAACTGTTTTTAAGCATTCTAAGAATTCTGAATAATATTTCTTGCAATACATCAGCTTCTATGTACTGTACTTAGCAGCATGCATTTTGTGGAACAAAGAAGATAACATGCCACTGATACTTTTGGCACTCTAGCAATTTATGGGTAAATGATAAGTGTTCATTCATCTTGTTTAATGATTTTTTTTTTAAATCTATACAATAATTGTAAATAAAGAATTCAATGTCCTTGTTCATTTACTACTATGCAAAACGTCATGTTTTCAGATTGTCACCCACCTCCCCTTAGAGTGTGTTGCTGGAATGTTTGTGGTCTCGGAAAAAAAAAAGGGAAAAAAAAGAAAAGAAAATCAGTAAATCATGTGATGTAAATGGATTTTTTTTAGCCTGAGAAAAAGTGACGAACTGTGACTCTTGCCGCTTGACTGTCTATACCACAACACAAGACAGCAGCGCAAGTGGAAAATTAAAAACAAATAAATAAATAAAAAGAGAAAATTAAAAAAAGAAAAACAGCACTTAATAAATTCCCAGAGCAGCATGAACCAGAATGGTGTCTAATCCACAGTCTTGTGTGATGCTTTCCTAAGTATGTGTGTATGTGTCTGTGTGTGTGTGTGTGTGTGTGTGTGTGTGTGTGTGCGTGTATGCGACTGTGTGTGTGTTTTTTTTTACAGTTTTCACCACAGAAATCAAGCAGAACCTTTGATCTTGATCCTGCAGTAATAATAGAGAATTTGTGCAATTTGGGAACTGCAGATGAGTGACAAAGCAATGAACCTGAATTAATGAGTGGAGAAGTCATGTTGCTTTTAGACAGGCGTGTTGCATGATATAATTCCTAATTTGCTCTGTGGCATGTAGCAAAAGGCCAAGCAGGTCAGCTGATGTCTATGAATCAAGATGGCAAGAGGAATTGTTGATAAGATATATGAAAAGATGTTTGCTATGTCCACACTACCATGGTTCAATTTTAAAAGCATCACTTTGCCACATTTACGCATAGCGTCCATACTCCCAGAGTTTTTGAGCCCCTAAAATTGAGAGTTTTGGAAATGTGGCTGACCCTGTTTTAATTTGAAACTCTGGAGTTGCATTTTAGAATGGATGAGGGAAAACGGAGGCTTTTGGAAATGTTGACTCAGACACCTGCATTCGCTTCCTGATTGGGTCTTATGAGTCATGACGTGTCCCTCCCTGATTCGTCACGTTCCTATCACTTGACCCTTTTCTGAAAGAAAACCGCATCAGCTTTGACCTGCATTGCCTTGTCTTAAATGAAGTCTTAATATGACATTGTTTAGTGTAGATCATCAGCAGAATTCAGACAAGATAAGATAAATCCAGCTGCTTAATTACTGTCCAATAAACATCAACTACATGTATAATATAGTCTTTGTATGAGCTGAGCTACTGGCTCAGAAACGGGAGACTATAAGGAGACATTATCAGTGTAGAACGAATCATCACTGCAGCAGAAAGCATTTATCCCAGCCATTAAATAATATTCTTAAAATTGTGATGTCTATTCACTATTTGGATACAAATAGAACGATAGCCTTAACTTTCATAGTACTTGTGCATGTGTAAGATAGATTAAAACCCTTCGTCATATAGCAGGGATGGAGTCAGCCATCAAGCAGCTTCCCTGAAAGATTTTCAAAGTTTATTTCATGACATCAACAATTATAGCTTTGTAGTAGTGGGACTTGAACTCTCAACCTAAAAAATAGTCCAAAACTGTAATTGCAAGCTACTGATTATCGGAAAAATAAGCCTTATTCATGTACTGAATACAATTAATCTCTTAAGACATACACACAACAGTAGATTTTCCTGTTCCTTGTTTCTGTAACCTTTAAACAAATTTATTTGTTACTCTATGTAACATTGGTTACCCTTCTCATACTCACATTAGCATGCAGACAAGACTTTTTTGGAGTAAATAAAATGTTGATTTTAGTCAAGTACAAAGCTGTTCACTAAGTTAAACACCAGAGGGTGGCACGGATACAGAAATCCAAACCTTTACAGCCAAGTATTTCAATGATGTACAAATGACCCAGTTTTTAAAATTAAGTGCAAATACGGTACTTCTTTGTCTGGTGGTAAGTGGTAAAACTGATTATACTCCAGCAGATGCAGGCTTTTTGCTTGTTAGACACTGTCTCTATGTTTCTATTTCGAAACTTTTATTAAATATCAGCAAAAGGCTAGTCGGGTCTTTTGATAAGGAGGAAGACATGCCTGATGCGAGGTTTGATGAAAATGCTTTTAATATAGTCTCAAACTGACATCAGTGGACATGAACAAATGATTCAATCAGAAGTTCATGTTCTTCATGAACAACATCAGCACTTAAGTTATTATACAAGGTTTTTTTTTAAAAAAACGTATTGCAGGCTGTGGTGTGTTTAAACATAATTGGTAATCTGAATAACTTTGAACACAGCATGGTTGTTGTTGCCAGATTGGCTAGTTTGAATATTTCAGAAACTGCTGAGCTCTTGGGATGTTCATTCACAACAGTCTCTAGAATGGTGTAAAAAACAAAAAACGCATCTGGTGTAGAGTATATATATCTGAGTAAAAGGCCCCGTGAGTGACAAAAATACCTGGGCGATGAGAGAGGTCATAGGAGAATGGTCAAATTGGTTTTAGCTAAATGAAAGTCTACAGTAACTCAAATAACCACTCGTTTCAACCGTGATGAGCAGAAAAGTAACACAGAAGACACCAAAACTTGTGGCGGTTGGGCTACAATAGCAAAAATCCATGTCTGGGATCTGAAGCCACAGTGTATATAGATTTACAGAACTAGACAGTTATAGATGAAACATTTCAACTTGCCACATGCTGGATATTTTGCTGTTGTTTTTGTTTTTCACACCATTCTGTGTAAACTCTAGAGACTGCTGGGCATAAAAACTGGCACGTTGTGTCCTTTACTTTTCATCACTTCTGATCCGTTCTGACTGCATTACTGGAGTTACCTGGAAATATTTGCTAATTTGTTCACAAATCAGTAAACACTGAGGTCCCCCAGCAACACCTGTACCAGCATAATACCCATTGCCATGCCATTCACTGCTGTGGTCAGGATGGTCCGCTACCCAGAATAGTGCCTGCTCAGTGGTGCTCCTATAGCAATTCCTGTCCAGTAATGGATGAGCAGGGACAGCTCATATATATATAAATAGCCTAGCATGGATAAGCTCTTCCTGCCTTTAAAAAAAAAAGAAAAAGATACGTACAGCCTAAATATAATATGAATATTTAGCATCCATATTATATAAGATGCTGTTATACCACATTTCTGTTGAAATCTGATTGGTAAGGCATTGATTAATTGTCTATTCTGTTGTTTAGTTGTGAAATATGGAGCTGAATTATAAACAACAGGTTTATATTGATATGCTCATTCTAATACATTTTTGTTTCTATAGACCAGATCAATCACAGGGACTTTTTTTTTTTTTATGGCAGGCACGCCACATAATTTAAGTGTTGTCATTTAAGACAGAAAATGTATAAACATACGTAGCAGAATTTTTTTGTTTATGGCTTAAGTAGCCTTCAGGGTCAGCACCTTTTAACATTCAATAAGTATTCAGACACAGAGGAGACTGTACTTTGCAGTTTCAAGGTAAAGTGACAAACTGCATGAGACACACACAGAGAGAGAGAGAGAGAGAGAGAGAGAGAGAGAGAGAGAGAGAGAGAGAGAGAGAGAGAGAGAGAGAGA
>JAQMCW010000016.1:8111517-8121978 GCA_030068335.1 Chrysichthys cranchii | reverse complement strand
TATTGGCTCATGTGATTTGAAAGTCTTTTAGTTTTCATTTTATTCAAATTTAAAGGACGTCCCAACTTTTCTGGAATATGGGTTATACTATTTTTTAAGGAAACGACAAAATGGACAACCTTATTGTAGCACAAATATTTAGCCAACAGTCTGTCTGGCTGGGCCTCCTACTTTGTGACAAACGCTATGCTCTGAATCAGAATGAGACTCAGAATCACTATTGGCTGAATGCATCTGATTCATTTCAGCAAATCAATTTCTCATTCTTTCTCTACACGAGTGACAGATTGTACCTGCGTTAATGTATTACACTAACAGGTGATGTGTAATGATAACTGAATGTGATTCATCAAACGACATAAATGTGGCCATACTAATGGATCCTCTGAGACATCCTGTGGTTATTAAGTTTTCATCAAATCTAAAGGCATATTTGAAGTCTTTAAATCTTGCATTGTGGCAAGGGCTTAGTTTCTGAGGGAAAGTTCAGCTTCCCAGCAAGAGGGCAGCTCATGTTTTTCTTTCTTTTTGATATTTAGGCAGCAAAAATTAGGCAAATACAAATAATCCAGACTGCCAACAAAACCTTTGCCTCAATGCTGGGCTTTAGGGTATTAGTCTTCCTGTCATGCTGTGCTGTTTGTCTCTTAGTTAAACACCTATTTAATTATGAGAGTTTTAAGGATTTCTCCTCTAACTCTGTCAAGTTTTACAGAAATCAAATCTGGGGAAGGGGGCAGTGATTTCAGCCATAGTTTGCACCATTCAAGAAAAATATATATAGAGAGAGAGCACCAGTGGGCAAAGCTCTTCCACGTCAGGAATCCTCCATTTGCATTCAGAGATGCATGCTGGCACAGCCATGGAATATTTAGTGAGCTCCCACAGGCGGCTCAAGATTAAGGCTCCAATGAATTCAAGTCCATGCGCGGACTGATTTCCTGAGAGAATGGCCCTTTATTGAGCCCTGGTTTGAATCATGCTGCTTTCCTTTTGGCCCAGTGGAGGTAGAGGTAATTGACAGTCCTTTAGAAAATGCCAACACTGGTGCTTTTTTGGAGGGGGATTGATTTTGAAATTACTCTGCCTTGGGGTCTTTAAAGGCCGGACTGGAAAATGCAGGCCATTGGTAATTGTTCTAATGAGATCAGCGTACCTAGGGTTCCTGTTAGTGGGGCCCATTTGTGGGAATGACATGGGAAACTAAGAAAATGGCCCAACAAACTACCCTCCTCCCCCTCATCTAACAATGACCAACACCATCACAACCACAAAAAAAAGAGGGTCTCGGTTAAGAAAAAGCTTCCGCTGTTCAGACCTGTTCACTAATTTCATTGTTGTGGCTGCTGGTTGTTTTAGAAGAACCTTTGAAACTTGTGCCATGAGCTTGCTTTTGCCTTAGAGTCAAAAGCACACTAGTCTAGCTAGGAGTTGCCAATATCTACTTCCTTGTAAGCAAAAAAAAAAAGTTAATCACTACATAATATAAACATCATTAGATTTGCTTAATGAGATGTGATTATTTGCAAATCAATCAATTCATTTGATTATATGTATATTTACAAACCAAAAAAAAGTAAAAAATGCCGGACAGCATGCTGACACAGAGAATAGAATTGGTGCCTTACAGCTCCAGGGGCCCCAGTCCATGTGAGTGTCTGCATAGGTTTCCTCCAGGTTCTCCAGTTTTTTCCTATCTGTCAAAAATATGCCGATAGCATCTAAATTGTCCATACGTATGAAAAAGTGCCAATGTGTGTGAGGATGGTGCCCAGCGATGGGCTGGTGTGTGTTCCCACCTCCTAACATGGATCAACTGCAACCCTCTCCAGGATATAGTAGTAACAGAAGCTTCATGAATGAATTAAAATACTTACAATGTTCAGTGCCTCCATGAGAAATGGGTAGTGAGCAGTGAATATTTAAATTGTGTTTAAATATTTAAATATGGGCTCCAAAAGGTCTTTTATAGTGAGGGGTCAAAGAGTGGCTATAGGTCAGAGTTGAGATGAGAATGATCAGTCGTGCTAAAAAGGTGTCAAATTCACGATTTGTTTTCACCACACCAGTGTATGTTTACACACATATTAACAAAAGATAGTTTAGAAGATAAGCTTAAGTTGTTCAAACTGCACCTACAACACTGAATATTTTGCATTGTAACATTTTTATTGTAGAGCAATTAAGTTTAACGTAAATAACATAAACCTCCACAGTTATCCATCTGTACCTATTTGTTACCTTACTGATGTGAATAATTACAACTTTTCAGCACTGAGCCCATGTTAAACTGATTATTTAAAGGAAAACTCCATCTTGAACATATTAAATATGTTTATATTAAAATGTTTTTAATAAGTTTCTGATATGCATAGCGAGTCTGGTGCTTATTTGGTGGTAGGAGCTGTATTTTATTTATTCCCATGACCAGTGTGTGCCATGCTGACATCACAGCGACACATTTCTAGTGTAGTTTAGGTGGAATTTAATAGGATATTTTTTTAAATGATCTCTAACAAATTGGATAACAGTCAAGTTTTGCTGTTAGCTCCTAAAAACAAAACTGCAAGAGCTTTTTCCTCACTTATCATTTTACACCTATGTTCAATTTCATATTAATGAGAAATCAAGTATAGAAGAAGTGGAGACGGCTCATCTAGTTACCAATTTACAAGATGATAAGTGTGATTGTGTTGATAGTGGTATTGGCATTAAAGTTCAAACTTTGGAGCAGGTGACAGGGCTGGACACACTAAAGGACTAAAGTCCTGCTGAATCACTGTCTTTAGATAGAGATGAAGTGAGGGTTAAATCCCACTGCCACCACTATCAGCAGGTAGTTGTATGATGTTGGGGATAATGTAGGAAACCATAGTGAACATAGACCAGTATGAAGATTAAAGGAAACTGAACTTGAATGACAATTCAGAATTTCATAACAAAATAAGTCTTGAACCTAATTTTAAAAATTAATATGCTAGTCATTTAGTTTGGATTGCTCCTTAAGTTGATGAGAAGTTTGTTGTGCATTCATTTTTTCATATGAATAGAAATGACAATAAATAATGAATGATCTCACATGCATTTAAATGAAGACTTCTCAATATGTACTAACTCATTACATAAATTTCAACCTATTCCCGCAAGTGACATACAGACATTGTCATTTTTGCTTTATTAGTAACATTGCTAACCCTTAAGTAATCTATAAATATACCTGTATGTATCAAAACAGCAATGATCCACTGTAGTGAGGCTAATTAGGTGTTGATTATTGCGTGGATAACCTTCACCTTATCCAGGACGCTGCGGGACTGCTGATGTCCTGATGCCACCTACTGAGCTCAAGCTGTTCCTATCTTACCTCACACTGCACACAGAGAAATGGACAGACTGCATATCCCCTTTTTTTCCATCGTCATCCTTCTATCCATCCATTCATCGACCCTTCCATTCACCTATCCATCTGTCCTTTTGTTCCTCTCTCTTACATAACTCTGTAAACACAAGACTTTATGTATTGTCTACCTCTTTTCCTTTTGCCTTTTTTCCCTACCTACTCATCATTAATCCATCCCTTTATCCATATTTGCTCTTCGATTTTACATAAGTACAAAGAAGAATGGACATGCTCTGTGTCCTTCTTTCTTTTGTTTGGTCTTTTTTATCCATCCATTCTTATTAATTGATGAATCAATTCCAAATTTATTCATCATTCCATCCAGATTTCCCCTCATGTTCGACAGCAAATGAAAACATACATATACGGTAGCCTACTCCATTTTCATTTTTGTTTCTTTGCTTTATTTTTGCATTTTCAGTTTTTCCATTCACTCACTATGGCTCAATGAAAAAGCCACAACTAATCTTACTAACCTAACAAATTATACCATTACTACAAATTACCACAACAGGGTTGTATTCTCAGATCTGATTGGTCAGAAGTAGTCCTGGCAATATGACACAAGCAAGAATATGGTTATAATGAACATTAACCTGGCTGTAATCTGTAAAGTAGCCAATCACAACCATGCTGATATTCAGTATATCTGCATGATTGTGAGTGTGATATTGTTTTATACAACAGTTCTATGAACAAGAAGTTACTATTGAGCAAGTGACATTTCAGTCACAGTATGGTGCAAAACTGGCATCCCTTCTTCCATTTCATCGTCATCTAAGGTGTTTTTATATTTTCAGTCAAAAGTTATATTTGGACAGTGAATCTAAGTTTGATATGCCAAATAAATTAGGAACTAAGTGGATCTTACAGTATTATTGCATTTAGAATGCCACATCATATCCCAGCAATACAAGGTAAAAACTGGAGATACTCACACAGTATTGTTAACCATGCAAGACAGGTTTTTGATTGCTGTCACACATTTTTCCACATAGATTTATTTTTTTTACTTCTCCTTACACACAATTATTGCAGGATATCACACATGACAATGTGTCAGTCTGGAGGAATGGAATTGAGAATGGGAAAAATAGGTACATTTTGAGGGTGGTAATTTATTAGTAGGTGTGCGAGTACTAATCTAAGATCTATCTATTTATCTTTAATTAATGGCTTAATTTAATCACCTGGATGCAAATGCATAGATTAAAAGAATTTCTAGAGCCAGACCCAGAAACAAAAATCCTATTAAATGTATTTAATTCCGGATTTACATTCGGATCACATGGTTTGTTTTACGTTTGGTAAGCCCTAAAATATATATGTTCCTCTCAGTAGAAGTCAAACTATATAAAATGTTTCGTATATTCATATTGGTGGTATTAATAGTGGTATTAACGTATAGATAAGTATCTACTTCAGTGCAATTAAATAGGTATTTGACTATACAGTATATAAATATATAGAGTATAGGGACATAGATATATTTAAATGAACCTACTTTATAATATTTGTTGAATTCCCTTTAAGTAAGAACTTGGAAATTGACTACCTCTGACCTCTGAGTAATGTTCATGGTTATCTAAGTTGAGATTCAGATTAGGGTAAAATTCACTTTGCCTGAATTCACAATCTTAAATATAACTAACACCACAGATTAAAATGAAAATATGCACATATTGTATTGTGCAAAAGACTTGAGTTGTAGTACATATTTATAACAGTTCCCGGTATGCAAGATGGTGACTGAAGAGTCAGACAGGCAGATGTGGGGACAATTATCAGCTTTATTGGGCTTTTCAGCACACACACACAGCTTTCCAGGTGTGTGGCATCTCCCCTGCACCGCTCAGGGAATAAAAATCCTGCAGGGAATAAAAAGAGACAACATTAATCATCCCCAGGTGTGCTCACTTGCCACTCACCTCCCCCAGTTCCATTCCCCTGCCAGCAGGCAGCACTCGACCATGCCCCTACTGCCACATACCCCCACCCCCCAACCTGGGTAAAAGCCTGTTGACACTGCTCTGTCCACTGGACCAGATCTGGTGCCCCCTTTTTAGTGAGGTCAGTCAGTGGGCTGGTGATGTCCGAATATTTATGCACAAACCTACAATAATATTCAGCTAGCCCCAGGAACTGCAGCACCCCCTTTTTGGTCTTGGACCTTGGGCAGGCTACAATCGCTGCAGTCTTTTCTGTTAGGAGATGCACCTGCCCATGGCCCAAGTGGAAGCCCATATACTGTACATATACCTGCCAAATTGCACACTTCCGTGGGTTAGACGTGAGCCCCACCCGCCTCAGAGACGCAAGGACCGCCCTTAGATGCATTAAATGCTGTGGCCAGGCATTAATATAGATGATGTCATCCAGGTAGGCTGCAGCATAAGCCCTGAAAGGGCGAAGGACCTTGTCCATGAGCTGCTGAAACGTCGCAGGGGCCCCAAATAATCCGAACGGGAGGGTGACAAATTGGTGTAACCTGAACGGAGTGGAAAAAGCCGTTTTTTCACAGGATAAGGGAATCAAGGGGATCTGCCAATATCCTTTAGTTAAATCCAGTGTCAAATAAAAGTGAGCTGCGCCTAATGGATCGAGTCATGCGAGGCATGGGGTATGCATCAAATTTCGACACAGCGTTCTCATTCCTATAGTCCACACAGAACAAGACCGTCCCCTTGGCCTTGGCAACCAAAATCACTGGGCTGCTCCAGTCACTGTGCGACTCCTCGATTACTCCCATCTCAAGCATGGCCTTAAGCTCTTCCCAAACTACCTTTTTTGTGCTCGGGTAGACGATAGGGGCGGCTTCATACTACCACCCCCAGGGAAGTTTCGATGTGGTGCTCTACTAGGTGCGTGTGGCTGGGAAGGGGCAAGAACACATCCGAGAATTCTCTCCGCAACTTGGCAACCTTTGTGCACTGTTGCACAGAGAGGTGGTCTCCACAGGGGACCAGGTGGTGATGGGAGGTTGGTTTAAGGCTTACCTCAAGTCCCAGCTCCGCTCTCTCTGGAACGGCTGTCGCTAACACCACAGGGACCTCCTCAGCCTAGCGTTTTAAAAGGTTGAGGTGGTACACTTGCCACGCCCCACCCTTATGTGTATGCCTCACCTTGTAGTCGACATCCCCAACTCACTGTATGACCTCAAAGGGCCCTTGCCACTTGGCAAGTAATTTAGAGCTTGAGATGAGTAATAAAATAAGGACTTTATCTCCCATTGTGAACTCTCTAAGGCGCGTACCCCTGTTGTACTGCTGGGCTTGATGTTCCTGGGGCTGCTGCAAATTCTCCTGGGTTAAGTGCATGAGGGTCTGGAGCTTTGCGCGCAGATCCAGAATGTATTGAATTTAATTTTTGCTGTTGGAAGGCCCCTCCTCCCAATCTTCCCGCAAAATGTCCAAGACGCCACGTGGCTTCCACCCGGACAATAATTCAAATGGGGAAAACCCCGTGGAGACTTGCGAGACCTCTCAGACTGCAAATAACAGGGGTTCGAACCACTTATCCCAATTATGTGTGTCCTCGTTGATGAACTTTAGGATCAGGTTTTTAAGTGTCTGATTAAACTGTTCAACCAGGCTGTCTGTTAGTGGGTAATAGATGCTGGTACGAATGGATTTAATCCCCAATATTTCGTAAAGCTCGTGGAGTGTGCGTGACATGAAGGAGGTGCCTTGATCAGTCAGAATTTCTATCGGAATCCCAACCCGGGAGATGATTGAAGCCTCAGTGACACTACATGCAGAAATATTGCACAGAGGCACTGCTTCAGGGTATCGCATTGCGTAGTCCATTAGGACTAAGATAAAGCAATAGCCGCGTGCAGACCGATCTAATGGCCCGACGAGATCCATCCCAATTCTTTCGAAGGGGGTCTCTATTAAAGCAAATGACTGCAAGAGAGCCTTTTGCATGGCCGCCAAGACTCGCCAGCTGGCATTCATGGCATGCCCTGCACCATCTGTGGATGCCTGGCCAATAGAAATGGGTCATGAGATGGGCTAATGTTTTATTTTGTCCGAGATGACCGACCATCGGGTTATAATGAGCTGCCTGGAAGATGACTTCCCTGTGGCTCTGCGGCACTAATAATTGGGTGACCTGTTCCCCGGTTTGAGTGTCCTGCATTACTCAGAAAAGTCGCTCTTTAATAATTGTGAAGTATGGATGGGAAAGGCCGACATTTAGCTGGAGATTTAGCCAGCTCTGAAACCGCTTCTCCAGCGTATACCTTACCATTATAGGACCCACCCACTAACAGGTTCTCAAGCAGCCCTCTAAACCCTGGCCAATCCGTCCCCAAAACCAGCAGGTGGGTGAGGCATGGGCTAACTGCCTCCTCCAAACTATGATTTTCGCCACGGAATTGGATGTTGACCGTCACCAGCAGATACTCGTGAACATCCCCGTGCACATATAAGATCCTTACCACCCATGCTGTTCCCAATGCCTCGCCTTCAATCAGGATCTTGGTGGATAGAGGTCTGATTACAGCCCGAATCCAGCAAGGCATCCAAGGTATTCCCTTGGATACTCACCGGTATGCAATACGCTCCAGCCTGATCGGGGGCAGCCACTGGCATGGTGGGGATCTGAACCACTGCCCCAACCTCCATTATATTGCACTGGGTTTGGCAATGCCCCGTCTCCCCACCAGCCCGTGAACCGGTCTAGGCTTACCCTCTGCACCGGTGGATCTAGTGGCACCTACCTTAGGAGGGGGAGACACAGATTGGGGGCAAGAGGTGAAAGATAGGGGTTTTGCCCACACGGATTTGCCGTGCAGGCTGTGTGGGAGTCAGCCCCGCTTCTGTGAGGCCGGGACAGGGGAATTTGGGCAGAGGGGACAGACAAGGGAAAAGAAAAAGCGGAAACACACAGGGCGAGGGGTTGTCCGCCTGTCGTCGGAACCACCACCAAATGGTCCTCCAGCAGCTCAACGTCCTGATCCATCGATGCCGGCTGGAGACACTGGACCCACTCCGCTATCTCCTGCAGAAGCCTCCAGATGAACTGCTCCAGTGTGACTGCGTTAATGACTCGTTCGGCGTCGCGCTCCTTCGCTGCCAGCCACTGTTGACAGCCATCCCGGAGATGTTGGACGAAGGCCACCTTCTCCAGACGCAGTGTGTGTAAGCGCTGATGGTGCTGCTCTGGGGTATGGGCAACCCATTGCAGAATGGCCCACGTCAACTGGTTGTAGTTCATCCGGTTGGCGGAGGGCAACTGCTGGGCTGCGAGCTGATCTGAGCCGGACAGGAGCAGAAGCAAGCAGGTCACTTGTTGCTCCTCTGGCCACCCCCATGCCTCTGCTGCATGCTCAAAGAGCGCCAAGAAGGCCTCTGGGTCACCGTACGGCCCCATTGTGGTCACGGTGGCGTGGGGAACACTTGCAGCTGCCTCCACAGAGGAATCCACTGATGCGAACAGGCTCTGGAATGCCATCTGATCTTCCTGCTGGCCTTGCAGCAGGAGCTGGAAGTGGTGCTCCTGCTCCTTTCGGAGGGAGAGCAGCTCCTGGTGTTGGGATAGGTGAGAGGCAGCAAGGGCTTAGACGAGCTCTTGGAATGGGGAGGACTCCATGGGTGCGGTTCTCTCCAGACTCCCAGGTTTCGGCACCAATGTAACAGTTACCGGTATGCGAGATGGTTACTGAAGAGTCGGACAGGCAGACGTGGGGACAATTATCAGCTTTGTTGGGCTTTTCAGCACGCACACATACAGTACACACGCACGCACGTGCACACACACAGCTTTCCAGGTGAGTGGCCTCTCCCCTGCACCGCTCACTGCAGGGAATAAAAAGAGACAGCATTAATCATCCCCAGGTGTGCTCACTTCCCACTCACCTCCCCCGGTTCCACTCCCCCGCTAGCAGGCCCCACTCAACCATGCCCCTGCTGCCGCAATATTTTTTTTAAAGATATTTATTTTATGAATTCTGTATCACTATGACAATACAAAAACATTTTATATTTCCAAACATTACATTTCCTAAAATCTTCAGAAGCACTGTGGCAGATTTTCCAAGATGCTCGGTAAAATTTATCAGCTCATTTCTGTATAAAACTGGATCTACTATTTAAGAAAAAAAAGAAAATGATTATCACACCAAATATTGTCTTACTGTTTACTGCATGCTTTAGTATATTTCTTTTAAGTAGAATGATTTAATGCCATTATTTCTGAAATCATCTTTACTTGTTTACTTTACTAAATATATGCACACAAACATTTCAAAAAGTAAATAGACACCATAATTTTTGAAAAATGTATTTCTAGAAACTTCCTTCTAGGTGCTCTTCATAGTAGCCAACCTCACAGAAGTACTATGGCTCAGCAACATCAACAGCCTTATAATGATTTTTTTTTTCCAACAATCCACTTGACAGGACACCGGTCAGAGGGTCCAGGTCATCCTGAGCGGGATGCTATTGATTCCTTTCCTTTGCTTTTGAATTGTACAATCACTTTGTTGATTGTGGCAAGAGGCATCCCATGGTTTTGTGCAATCACATTTACTTCTGAGATGTCTGTGTACACTGTAAAAAAAAAAAAAAAAAAGACCGTAGATTTTTACTCCAATAACACCGCAACAAGCTTGCACTGATTCACCTATTTCTAACACTGACTTAACACCACTGAGAAATTGTGTTGCATCAACACATGGCGCTGAAGCTACTTGTGATGGCTCAGTGGTTAAGGCATTGTGTTGCAGGTAAACTGTTCATGTGTTCAAATCCCAGCACTATCAGGTTGCTTTGATTGTGTCTTTGAATAAGACTCTTCAGCTCAGTTGTATCTTGCATTGAGAAAATGCAATGTGTCATTTTAAACTATGTAAGGCATAGAGAGTACTTTACCATAAATATGTTTTACAGTTGTTTTCTGTAAATTTTACAGTACTTTGCTGGCAACCCAAGCTGCCAGTAAATCACCATAAAAATCTAAGTTAATTTTTTACAGTGTATATATGTACAGTGCATTCAGAAAGTATTCAGACCCCTTTCAATTTTTCACCATTTGTAATGTTGCAGCCTTATGCTAAA
>JAQMCW010000016.1:8015088-8030088 GCA_030068335.1 Chrysichthys cranchii | reverse complement strand
TCGCAATCCAGTGTGGAAATATTCAGATTCTATTTGTAAGGAATTTTTTGTGAACGAAGCAACACGAAAAGCTTCTCTCTGGAATGGAAAAAGAAAAAACCTCAGAACTAACCAAAAATTAATAATTTTCAATTTACAATTAGTGCTGTAGGTCCACCTCTCTGGGATCACCAGTCATATACCTACAGCTTGGGAAGGCATTTCATATACTCACCATTGGTCTGAGACCCATCATTTATCCACAACCTGGATTAACCTACCTGCCAAAACAGCATGCTGGGGTATGGCCACCGTGTAGGCTACAGCTTCTTGGAACCATAGGTGAGAGCTTCTTGTAAAATGGAGTACAAATGCAACTAAGCTGTCCTGAAAAAAACAGGCAGCCCCACTACCATAGGTATTACACTGTCCTGAAAACCCACTGAACCCTGAAGCTTGTTTAAAGGCTTATCAGACCTGCTACATGAATGCAAAAATTGCATAATAAACCACATTACATAGAATTCTCATTTAGCATTGAGAAACCACTGAGATGATAAGTTAAATGTTTTTTAATTTTCAATGATTTCATCCCAGAATTCACACTTTTCATCCCATTTTTAAGACAACATGACAAAGTGTATAAAACAAAAAAAGTTACAGATCTGGAGCCAGATCAAGTGTTACAACTGTCTAGGTTTCACTCTGTGTTTGGAAAATTGCAAGTTTGAGTCCATGGCCGAAGTAAATGCCCAGCTATATCAGAGCAACACTGGCCATTTGCATGCAAATGTAGCTTGTGTATTGTATATACTATAGGAAGGTCCATTAGCACCATGAGCATTCAGTTTCATTGATTCCTGTACTTCAAGGTTTCATTATTATTTATACAGTATTTCATAGGAATTTTTTGAGGATTAAGACATATGCTACATCATGAAAGGTCATCAACAAGTCGATTTGTAGAGCAATACAGTTGCTTGCTAGTCAACTGTCATCAGTGTGTTCTCTCGAAACAGCTAATTTATTACAGTGTGGGAGCTGAAGACCGTAGAGCAAATACTCTTTTGGTTCTCTCCAAAAGGGAATTTTATTTTGGAAGGCAGCCAGCTAAGAAGATTATAAACCTAGTCTTTGGTTTATCTCTCACCCCCAGACTTCAATTATTGACTCGTCCCCTTATCACTGCTTTGCAGAATCCACTGCACAATTGGCATCATCTTCCAAATCTGCCACTTTGGCAATTGTTGGTTCAGCCAGAGTAAATGAGTTTTTAATACTGTGTTTTTTGTTGTTGCTTTTTTCTTTTTCTTTTTCTTTTTTTTTTTTAGCAAGCACTGCACTATCAAATTTTGGTTTGGGGCGAGGGCAAAGCCATGCACTGGCACAAACAATGATGGGCATAATATCAAGCTGGAAGAAGTAATTGCTCTGACACACTGGGCTGCTAGGAAATCTATTTTTTTCCCTGTTCGGTTTATAAACAGTGTATCTGTATACACATCAAACACTACAAGTGACTACTTTTCAATCTTTAGTACAATATCTAAACCTATGTTAAACTGTAAACTGTTTTTTGAGCATTGAGGTGTTCATAAGAATAGAGGAAACAGCTGAACATGAACAAACAGCCCTCTTTCAACTGATGACAAAAAAACCAAAAACAAAACACATACACACACACACACACACACACACACACACAGCCTGTATAAAAAGCCAGGGACTGTGAAGATGCTCCAGTGTGATGTCAGTGCTGGAGATGTTGGACTTGGCGAGATTTCACCCTCAGTTTTTCATTGGAGCTCAGCAGATGAAGGTGGAGGATCATCATCACCATCATCTTCCTCTTCTCTGCTGCCCGATGCTTTAGTTGGTGTTGCTGCTGCTCCAGGATTCATCTCAATCTGGGCTTTTTCTCAGTTTGGACATCAGGATAAACACATTTCATCTCTTTGCTTCATGGAAACACTTGGCTTTGCTTGCCTTCAGAAGGAATAAGCAGACGGAAGGTCTGGCAGTACAATCCGGCTAAATGTAAGCAGATTTTACTTCAGCTCTTCATGTATGGATTGTTGAGGAATCGGAGCGACCTGACTTGTCATGTAGTGAGGGATGTAACGAAAGGGACTTCATAGAGGGGAAATAAGAAAATGATGCATGCATGCTGTTTTATTTTTTCAATCAGATAACGTTTCCAATTCAACTTCCATACGGGATTATTACGAGATTTTTTAGAACGAGACAAAAGGTTTGAGCAACAGCGTTTTTTTTTTTGTTTTTTTCTTTATTATTATTATTATTATTATTATTATTATTATTATTATAGCGATCTCCACTCAAAACAGGACGGGAAATCTGCAGAAACACCTGCTTTAAATCTAAACAAGAAATGGAAACAAATAATACTGCATTTATTTATTGCTGTTTTGCGCGCAAATCTGTTACCTGGGTTTATAATTCTCTTTTGCCGGAATATTAAATCAAGGCGCACCTACAGAATCAAACCCTAACATAACTTTAGTTTCCATAATTCGGCCATTTGTCGTCGGTGTGTAACGGTGAAGTGTATCTGTTTATGATGAGCCGCTCGCTGCTCTGCGGTCGTGGCGCGTGCGCTTGAATTTTGGCTGCTGAAGCCAGGCTGCGTCCCAAACCGCGCTCTGCCCTAGGCTCCTAAAGAGTCTCAACATAGCGCCATACGCCTGTGCGAGTCGCCACATTTATGGATTATGAATTAGTGAAAAAAGATCACTCTGTTCGGCGGAGCTGTGTCATTTGAAGCGCAGCCCGTGTGGCGCTGCTCCTCGGCTCCATGGCAGCGCGTCACACTCGCTCGAGCGCTAGGCGGGCGCGCGCGGCCGGGAATGGCGTTAATCAGCCACTTTATCGGGGATAGTAATGTTTAGAAGGTGCCTGATTTAACTGTGTTGGTCCTAGATTTCCGCCGCCCGAGTCGAGTTTGTTTTTGGGGGCACGGAGCCGCGAAGCTGCTGTCCGCGTGGAGCGGTGCCGAAGTCTCGCGTCCGGGCGCCAGGAGCTCCGTCAAGCCGCGCGACATGGCCACGAACGGCGCCAAAGCCTCAGACGGACACGTCCTAACAGAGGTCAACGCGGCGCCCGCGGCCAACGACAAGCCCAAGACTCTGGTGGTCAAAGTGCAGAAGAAGAAAGAGCTTCCGGACCGAGAAACGTGGGCCGGCAAGTTCGACTTTCTGCTCTCGTGTGTCGGTTACGCCATCGGGCTCGGAAATGTCTGGCGGTTCCCGTATCTGTGCGGCAAAAACGGCGGAGGTAAACACCGGTAGCTGTCTTAATAAGAATTATTACAATAACAACAACAACAACAGCAACAATAATAACAATAATAATAACAATAATAAGTATAATAATGATAATAATTATTATTGTTGTTGTTGTTGTTATTGTTATTATTATTATTATTATCGTACTTTTGTAATGATTTATGCCTTTTATTAATTTTGTTTATTGTATCATAACTAGACACATAGATTAAAGGAATGTGTGCCACTGTAACTAATTTATCATTTTTAACAACAACAACAACAACAACAACAACAATAATAATAGTAATAATAATAATAATTATTATTATTATTGTTATTATTATTATTATTATTATTATTATTATTATAAATAGTTGAAAAAAACAATTTTTGGTTTTCTATATTTTTAATTTAATATATTTAAATATTTTTGGTGTATTTAATAAGGAATATAATAAGAAATATATATATATATATATTATTATTACAACAACTGTCACTCATTTTTTTACTTTTTGTATTTTAGCTCATTAATCGAGATTTTAAAAAATGTGTTAAATGTAAATGAAAATAACGTAATCCTTTTACTGTAGAATGATGAGTTCATCTGAATGATGCCCTTTAATAGTAAATCTGCTTGATTTATCAGTTGCTTGAATAATTAATATCTCCTTAATTTTAGAAGGTAACTGGGCATGCTTCTCATTGTCTAAGCGTCCAAGAGCACAGCTGTGGAACTACTGAAATATGGTCGAGTGGTTTTATGATATTCGTACACTATTTTTTTCTAATCTTTTTTAAAAATTCTTTTCTTTAGGAGCCTTCTTGATTCCTTATTTTTTGACACTCATATTTGCTGGCGTGCCCTTGTTCTTTCTTGAGTGTACTCTCGGGCAGTACACCTCAATTGGTGGCCTTGGAGTGTGGAAACTGGCTCCTATGTTCAAAGGTAATTATGCCGAGGAAAATCTACAAGCCAGATTGAAACCCTTATCATTTCCCATTGCCTAAGTCAATGAAGCATTTTGTTTGTTTGTTTGTTTGTTTGTTTGTTTTTAATCAGTATAGAATAATATTAAATCCCTGCCATTTTAGCATGCAAAGAATGCTACAGACAGATTGCTGTAAGATGGCGGCCATATAATTCATATTTCTTGTATACCACGTTTCTGGTTTGTGCTCACAGGTGTAGGCCTGGCAGCAGCAGTTTTGTCCTTCTGGCTTAACATCTACTATATTGTCATCATTGCCTGGGCCATTTACTATCTATACAACTCCTTCACCACAGTAAGCACAGAAGTTCTACAGCAGAATTATATCCCAGTCAATTAACATTTGTAGTAGACCTATACAGGTGTAACATACACAGGTGTACAGTATAATGATATGTTTTAGCTAGCCCAGGTGCAAATCAGCAATGGAGACATTGCAAACAAAAAAACCAAAGCAAACAAATAACCATATTGTGCTTAGCCTTGTGTACAAACAAAGACTAAATGTAATGTACATGACTTTTAGGCTCAGTTATTAAACTTATTATTAATATTTTTACTTTTTTAAAGATTAATAATATTTGGCTACACTGGGAAAGCCAAAGATTACTACAAACAATAGACTGGTTAATATAACGTTACATCTTTAGTTCTTTTTTGTTTCGTTTTTTTGGCATATAATGATTAAGGAAATACTCAATTAATGAGTGAAAAGAGCAGTATTATTTTACTTTGAAACTATATTTATTTGAACTGACTTTATTGAGGACATGATTAAATGTCCTCAAATTATGCCATTATTTATTATAGTGTAATATGTATAATAGTAATAATAATATAATTGACAGCCATCCTAATATTTCTGAAATCTTATGTCAATAACTAAAACATTGCCTTATTTCAGGATCTCCCATGGAAATCCTGCAACAATCCCTGGAATACAGAGCAATGCTTTTCCAACTACAGCTTGGCAAACACGTCGAACATGACCAGCGCCGTCGTGGAGTTTTGGGAGTAAGAGCATGCACTCACTGGAACAGTCTGGCATTCAGGACTCTCGTTTGCATGCTAAAACGCCATCTTTTTGTCCCTGGCTTTCTAAAAAGGATCAGTGTTATTTGCACAAAAATGCAACAATTGTGTCCGTTTGGCCGTCGGACAGCTCTGGCTGACATGACGGGCATCAAGAATGAAGGCAGTGTTTTGACTAAGTGGAATAGCTTCTATCAATAACAGTTTGTCTGAGGTCAGATGCTTTCAACACTAATAACGCTTTCCTGTGGCCCTTAGACGGAATGTGCATCAGCTTACGGATGGTCTGGATAAACCAGGGGAGATCAGAGTGCCACTAGCAATAACACTGGCCATCGCATGGGTCCTGGTCTACTTTTGTATCTGGAAAGGTGTGGGGTGGACAGGAAAGGTAAAACTACAGCCATTTTTGCATCATGTCAGTACTGTGCTTATGTGTGATTTTTATCACAGTATTTCTGGTGTGCTAGAAATGTGTTAATCTGTGTAATTATCTGTGTTATTAACATTCTGTCTGCATGCTACTGATTAACACTCAGACAAAAAATAACTTGTTCTTGACAGACTTGCACTTGACCACTCTAATGCACTATATTTCTGTTTTTAGGTGGTCTATTTTTCAGCCACATATCCATACTTCATGCTGCTTATCCTATTCTTCCGTGGAGTTACGCTGCCTGGAGCGAAAGACGGCATTTTGTTCTATATCACACCTAACTTTGAAAAGCTGAAGGAGTCAGAAGTATGTATTTTGCCAAGCACTTTGAATGTAGGTAGATAGATGGATGGATGGATGGATGGATGGATGGATTTTATTACAGTATCAGGTTTGACGAATAAGAGGCCATGACTCCTTTATGGGGACTGACAGGCACCGAGGCAGCAACTCCCTCCCAGAGACTGACAGATGCAGAAGCCACACCTTTTCAAGATTTGTTGAGTGATGCAGAGACAACGCCCCCGCACTGAGGCTGACAAGCTCTCGCCACACCTCTTTCACAGGGACTAAAAAATGCAGAGGCTGTACCTCCTTCACAATGACTAACAGATAGAGAGGTCATGCTCCTTTCAGAGTGGCTGACAGATGCAGAGGCCACACCTCTTTCAGACTGACTGACATACAAAGACCACACCCCTCGGAAATCACTCAGGCCATACTGTTTCTAAATAATAGTAGAAAGGCAAAAAGAGCTACACTTATTATATTGGACTGACACAGATCCTCATACTAACAAGAATACTGTTTGACACTTTTCTGTGTCTCACTCACATTTCTCAGGTATGGCTTGATGCTGCCACTCAGATTTTCTTCTCCTACGGACTCGGCCTTGGGTCTCTGATTGCGCTCGGGAGCTACAACCCCTTCAATAACAACGTTTACAAGTATGGAGCAATTACATGACTTAACAACAGGCATTCAACTGAGACCAGTGTCCTTACAGTGGGAAAAAAGGATCTTTCTCTATAAAGCAATATAACTGTCAGTGCTTATGATTCACCCTTCAGATGAGAAATGCAACTGGCATTTACAATATGGACTGCATGTGTCCTCGTCAGTGTCAGTGGATGAGAGATCAATATAATAACCCTAGATAATATGCTTTTGTGTATTTCACAGGGACTCCATAATTGTATGCTGTATCAACTCCTTCACCAGCATGTTTGCTGGATTTGTCATTTTCTCCATTGTGGGTTTCATGGCTTACATCACAAAGAGGCCTATTGCCGATGTAGCTGCATCAGGTAACTGGGGTTTATATCAATTGCTGGGGATTATTTTCAAAAATTAAATTAGCCTTTGGATTTGGCATGAAGTCAAATATCAATCACGCTCACTAAGCAACTAGACGGTAATTAGCATATAAGAGACTGATAAATTGATGTAAATCTTTAGATAGATTAATATAGATTGGTATAGGTAACATAGATTCAATATATATCACTCAAGATATAAATCAATGTAATAAGAACTATACCATGGCCATGGAGAATATTTGTTTCTGATTAGCTGACGAGTACATGTAATTTACTTAAATTAAGCAGTGTTCCTTGTGCTGTGGAACCTTGTTGGAATGAAACTTTGATAACTAGCCAAAATAATACTTTAAGTTACACAGTGCTTTGCTATCACCTTGGAAACCATGAAAAAAAATATTACATAGATTCAAGCAGCAAAGAAACCGTTTCTAGGCTACAGGGAGAACATGTTGTAACCTCCTAAGACAGTGATTACAGCTTTGCACCTTGTGTCCTTGTGTCAGGTGCAGACAACTTTAGAATTATAGATCCATGCTGAGTGCCACTTGTAAAACTCTTCAAAGTACTGTACTTTTATCCCTATCACACTTGATAACTGAGGTATCATGCTTCTAAATAAGACAGAGAAGCAGTGATGCTCAAAAGACAATCA
The DNA here is from genome assembly GCA_030068335.1 of Chrysichthys cranchii. Taxonomy (NCBI): domain Eukaryota; kingdom Metazoa; phylum Chordata; class Actinopteri; order Siluriformes; family Claroteidae; genus Chrysichthys; species Chrysichthys cranchii. Next base: position 8,022,388 of record JAQMCW010000016.1, on the reverse strand, counting down.
TGGAATGACTGTATAAATGAGAGAATAAAAAATACATAACAATTAGAGCCGTTATATAATTGTAGTCCTCTGGAAGAAGAGAATGGTGCCTGGAATGTTTAGTATATAAAATGGAAAAATATTCAGTTATGAATAAGAAAGACATATGCAGCATCTCCAAAGCTTTCATAAATAGCCATGCTTGATGATTATAATGCCCAACAAAGCAACCCACATAATAGAAAAAATTATGTACTCCACTTGGTCCCGTCGTGCTTTTCACTTCCATTTCATCAGTTAATTTCTAATATTGTTCACAGTATTTTCTTCTAGTATTTATTAGGTGTTATGTTTTCCATCTAGTATTTTTTTTATTGATAAAACAGTATGCTTTCCTCTTTCAGGTCCAGGCTTGGCATTCTTAGCTTACCCAGAGGCTGTTACTCAGCTCCCCATTTCACCACTTTGGGCAATTCTTTTCTTTTCCATGCTGCTTATGCTTGGAATTGACAGTCAGGTAAAGTCGGTTAACAAATATTAGAGTACACATCTGGGATAATCAGTTTTCCATAAATTCATTTCAACTAACATTTTATTCTCATGATCATATGGTATTAATATAGGAGTTTCATTCCCACAGTTCTGTACAGTAGAGGGTTTCATCACTGCATTGGTGGATGAGTTTCCCCGCTTATTGCGAGGACGACGAGAAATCTTCATCGCTGTTGTCTGCCTTGTGTCTTATGTCATCGGACTGTCAAACATCACACAGGTAAATGCACCATAAATTTGCTGATTATCTGAATAGCAGCTCTTTACACTCATTCTGTGTCCTATGTAAAGGCAGAAGGATGATGGTGATGATACCTCTGAATGTATGCGAGGCAAAAATATCTCACATAGGCAGATTGAAAGCCCTTGAAGCTGCATTAAGTAGGATCACTGTGCATTAAGAGCTTTGGAGGACATAAACATCTCAAGCGAATATTTTCCCTAAGAGAGCTAATGGCTTTGTAGTGTTATCAGTTCAGCAGTACAGTAACCTCAAGCTATTACATAAACTTATGTGACCAGAAAAAGCTGAATATGTAGGTGGCTTAAATATCATTGGCAGATCTCTAGTTAGCGTGTTTGGTTGTTGGCTACTTGGAAAGGAAGTATAGTTTATGTTGTTAATTTTACTGTGTACTTGATAAAAACATAAAACATGGTGGAATTTATTTTTTTTTTATCTGTGTTGGGTGGATTTAAGTAAATGCTGTATTTATAATTAGCAAAAGATGGATCATTACTGTTCATAGCTAGCAAGAATATTCATCTATGCACAAATAGAAGAATAGGAATTTAAAATAAAAGATGCTGACAAAATAACAATTTTAGCTTTTAATTGTGATTTGTCTGTGTGCTGCTGCTGCTCTGAAATATTTTTTCCCTCCAAGATAGTAAGCTAAGCTGGTAATCATTGTAGCTTCTGATGTCATGGGGAATAAAAAAAAGACAATACGTACTTAGTTGTTTTCAAACTGAGTAAACCTAAAGCTCTGCCAAACTTTGCACTTTCTGCCAAAGCCAAAATGATTTTGGTTTCATTAGACCAAAGAACCTTTTTTCTACATATTGGCTGAAACATGTCTTTTGGCAAGATCCAAACAGGATTTCATAAGACTTACCTAGATTTGAAGGGTGTTTGGACTAGGATTGTCCTATGAACACTTCTAGCATCGGAACTATGGATTTCTCCAGCTTCTTCAGAGTTACCATTCCATTTCATTGTTGTATCGTACCTAAACGATGGTGCAGCCTGGAACTTAGTCCACATGTCTAAAATTAGTCCATCATAGTAATTAATAAATGGTAATGTGTGTGCACAGCTCATCTGCCAGTTGACTGAACAGTGCTCTACCAAGTGGGCTATAATGAAAAAAACATACTTCAGATCAAACTAAGGAATTGAAAATTTCACTCCATTGCCTTTGTTTTGATTTCTTTGGGCAGGCAAATTGCTTGCTGTCCATTTATAAACAGTTAGTGTTTGTGGCTCCAAATGAAGATGATAAAACCTAAATTATAAATGACTAAATGAACTAAAAAAAACACTCACAGTTTAGTTACATATGTCACCATCTCATTGATTACTGCGTGTAGTGTAGGTGCTTGCCAAACTCGCAAACTAGCATACCTGGTGATTAAATCACATTGATATTAATGGGCTGTTATCACTTCCAACAAGCACAAGTGTCTGTTTTATTACAGAAAAGTCTGAAAGGCAGTGACGAGTAAGACACTTTTTTGGCCTCAGGCACCATGTACAACATAGCAAACATAAATTTGACGGATCTGAATGGTTATTTTTAGGACTGTCTTGCACTCAAATATCTATCAGTAATCAGCTGAAACAGAACAGGCCTTGTGTTAAAACTATAGTGAATATTGTGCTACACAGCTGTATTTTTGGACCAAATAACACATGGTTATAGAAGTGAGTTACTTGTAATGGCACTATTTGGTGTCCCCCTTATGAGGACGGGTTCCCTTTTGAGTCTGGTTCCTCTCAAGGTTTCTTCCTTTTGTCGTCTCAGGGAGTTTTTCTTGCCACCGTCAGCACAGGCTTTCTCATTAGGGTTTTAAGTATATATATTTATGGATACTTTTATCGATTAATAAGTTGCATACTGGAATTTATATACTTCTGTGACGCTGCTTTATGACAATGCACGTTGTTAAAAAAGTGTTATACAAACAAAATTAAATTGAATTGAATTGAATTGAATTAGATGTGTATGGTTGTTTGTGCATTTGCTTTTCACTATCCAATAATTATCATTACATTCTCTGAGATGTCAGAATTTAGGGAGTGTGTTTCATGTTTGTGTTTCATGTACTTCACTTTCAGCATGTGATTTTCCTTTCAGCTCATACTCCTTTTGACAAATGAAACGTAAACTGCACAGACTCCATTAATGAATATTGCACAACACAACTGTCCATATTTTAACTAGTGATTTGTAATGGTATAAACTCATGTAAGTCAGGTAAACCATATTCATATATTTATTTCTATTCATGTTTATTTATATTCAATGTTTTATGACAGGGTGGCCTCTACGTGTTCAAGCTTTTTGATTACTACTCTGCTAGTGGAATGTGTCTGCTGTTCCTGGTGTTCTTTGAGTGCACCTCCATATCCTGGTTCTACGGTAAACATCTCTTTGTGCCACAATGAAATGATTTATAGTTATTAAATGCCAAGGATTTTATAAAAAGCAACTCACAAACCCCATTATGGACACGATAGAAGCTTTGTTTCTTTTAAGGAATATTAAACCTCTGTTTTATAGTCTGCATGCTAAATATTAGACAATATGAAATGTATTACAACAGGAGCATGCATAAAGGTCAGAGAACCTTATTAGAAAATAAGATATATTTACAGGAATTTTTATTCTGATAAACCTGCTGAAAAATTCTATATTGTCCATTTAAGCCCAAATAATAATACTGTAAACAGATATACAATACCACTTCAGTTTGTAATTTTCTATCATTTAAAAACTGTTTTGTTGCTCAACCAACACGATTCTAACTTACATTACAATATCCATTTAATTCATGCTAATCTCAGTGCCAGATTCACTTCTGCATTTGAACACATTTCATATGAATCTGCGCCTTCTTAATTGCTTTGCATAGTAGGCTTGATTATGCAAACTACTTAATTATTTGCTATTTGCATGGGCTGACATACCAATTGTCTGCAGCACAGCGGTAATCCAAAGTGATGCACCACCACTGCACACAATGGTATAACACTCTGTCTCCCTATAAGGTGTCAATAAGTTCTATGGAAATATTGAAGAGATGGTTGGATACAAACCTTGCATTTGGTGGAAACTATGCTGGGTGGCATTTACACCTTTAATTGTGGCTGTAAGTAATTAAAGCAAACATACATTCTAATACAATGAAGCATTCTTCCTTGCTTGGAAGTAGATTATTGCTCTTTTTACTCCTTTGCATTTCTAGGGTGTGTTCCTGTTCAGTGCGGTACAGATGGTTCCCCTGACCATGAATAATTACGTGTTCCCAAAGTGGGGACAGGGTGTAGGCTGGTGTATGGCCTTGTCTTCTATGGTACTCATTCCTGGCTACATGGGCTACATGTTCCTAACGTTAAAAGGATCCTACAAAGAGGTAAGATTGAAATGTGTGTATTTGCTCAGCAGATATAGTGATTGAGCTGTAGATAACCATACACATGACATATATTTGGAGAAAATGAGAATGCTGGCTTTCTTCTGGAATCTCATCAGTACAGATAATTTGCATTCTGCTCAGTGAATGCAGGGCTGATTGGATAAATTAGTCATTTCAGATGAAGCGTCTACCAAAAGAATCCAAAGCAGTGCTTTGCATGCTTTTGCACTGAGACGCTTCTGGAAATAGGCATTCAGATCTAGCAATTATGAACAAAGCATTCAGGTCTGAGCTGATAGCGGCTGCACGTGAGATAGGCACACTTGAATCAGCAAATCACTGCAGGAAGGTGAAAAGTCAGGAGTTAACTTCAATTACAGCTTGATTGGCTAATCAATCAGCATGTTGATTTTGTAGTTTTGCTGTTTTTAGCCTCCTCCCCCTTTGACAACTGCATTTGCGCTTCAGGGAGCGAAAATGATTTTCTTTTCCCCCACCTCTTTGAATTTCCCAGCGTCTCCGGATAATGATTCAGCCTACGGTTCTGGTCAAAAGCCAAGAGAATGGGCCTGAGCAGCAACCCGAGAGTGTGAATGCAGCCAATGACGAGGCATACATCTAAAAACCCTGGACATTGCAGGCCCTTCAGAAAGAACAAAAACAAAACCAAGTAATCAAGGGTGAATGCTAGCAGGGACTTCTGTGTCTAAAATATAATCACCTACCTCCAGGGGAAAAGTGTAACCAACCTGATTACAACTGTTTGAAAATTTTAATGTATGTTTGAAAAAAAAAATTTATCCAGCGATGATCTAGTGCTAGTTCGTATTGCATATGCAAGATATTAGTCTTTCCAAAACATAACATTGTAACAATTACTGTTTGGATCCCAATGTGATTGAACACTACTGTGCTAATTCGATATATATTTACCTTATGTAATTATGTTAAAATATTGTATAAAGATCTTAGAATAGAATCAAATTGTATTTGATTGTATTTGAAGACATGAAATAAGGATGAAGTTGGTTGGCAAAAATATGACAAATATGATGAATTGCATCAGGTCCAGTTTTGAGAATTGGCCATTACGAGAGCATACAACTGGTCCACATGGCCTGTAGAAAAGGTTATGTTAAGAGACTTCTACTGTTTTTAATTCTCCCAAACACCTTCTTGAGCTGGATTAGTTTTTACCAGGGTTGTAAATTAAAATTGTAAATTAAAGGTGTGGTCAGCAATTTTTACCCCTCAACAACTGTCACATTTGGTACCGTTCTTGTCCCATTCTACCAGATGTCATGTTCTGTAAATGGGAGAGAGAAAAAAAATGTGACCATCAATGTCCAAGCAATCAGTATAGGAGGTGTTTCTGCTTTCCTGTCAGTCATGATGTCTGTCAATTCATAAAGCTCCCCCACTGTCATGTTCATTCGGGTAGTCTAGCATGTGTGCGGGTGCACGGCTTTGGAGTTATATCTGAAATAACTCTACTTGTTTGAATTTGGATTTACAAAACAGCTAGCTCTAGCCAAATTTTCACCAAAATTGCTGACTACACTTTTCTATGATTGCCAACAAGATCCATAGTTTGATTTCAGTATACCTCCATGTTTCTTCATATGACAATTCCAGAGCAAATAAGCTTCACTGTTTCAGTAAACATGGGGATCTCTCAATGAGAGTAGTCCTTTCTGGACTAACAGTAATGTAATAACAAAACCTGGCAATAGTTAGTAACAAGTCTTTTTAACTGAAAAGACAAGGCATATCATGTTACATAATACTGATGTTTACATACAGTATGTGATAACTACATTATAGAAATTCTTGCACACATCCAGTCAAATTGCTAAAAATAAAAAAATAAAATTAAAAAAAAGTCCATGATAAAACATATCCAGCTATGACAGGGCTTAAGAGTTTACAACCCTGTATCCCTTCAGTCCCAAAATAAGCACAAACCAGTATACATTTGAGTTTACAGACGTCACAAACAGCGATGAATTATCTATCACACAAGCAGATTCATCTTACACATAAGAGAGACTGTTAATTTTTTATTTTCTAAGAACTAAATACCTTTGTATGTTTTTTCAATAGTTTTTAGTCTGTTTTTTTATGTAAGCGTGAGAAGGACCAAAATCGCTTTCACGTGGAAATCATTTGCATATGAAAGTGTTTCTCGTCACACTGTGTCCTAGAAAGTGCAGGGTACAAAAAAGACACAAAATGCATAATGTCTGGCAGTAATAGCCTCTGATTCCACTGTTCAATCCTGCTCATTTGCATGCCACTCCTCAGGAACAATGGTGGAAATGACCAAATTTGACTCAATCCCCCCACCCCCCGAATCAAATGGATTAGAGCTGTGAATGGCCTTCAGCAAAAAATCAGACTGTAAGCAGAAGCCATAATGTGTCTCCTGAGATTGTGAGGCCATTTTGGGGAAAGGCACCTTTAAAGAAACCAGCAAATATCACAGGCTAGTTGTAGTCAATTACAGTGTTGAAATATCTATATAGTCTAAATATTTGGTCTTTTTTTAGAGAACTGCCTTGGCAATAAATAACTAGATAAAGTGTATGTGAATGCTTTTATGTGTATGACTGGTTTAACCCCTGTTATTATAATTCCACCGGTTAAAAGCACAAAGCTTTAAAACCACAAGCTCCAGCAGTTGTTTTTCAAAAAAAAAAGGGACAGTTAGTTTGCTTCTATGGCAGCTACATGTGACAGGGACGTGGATAAACGACTCAGCAAAGATATCAAACTAAAATCGTGCAATCAGTTTAGCGTTGTGTACGTTTTGTACAGAGTTCTCATTCAGCAGATTTCTCTCTGTAAACCTGTACTGTGTAAAAGTATCTGTGATTGTCCATATGACCACTGAGGTTTTGTCTAAATGTTAAAGACTCTTATTATTTACTGTTATCTGCAATAATACTCTCAGAAACTAAAGCACATAGTATGTCTGAAATGTAAAAAAAAAAAAAAAGGATATGAATAACAAAAGCAGAAGAATATATTAAGCTGTAGATGATATGTCTAGTCAGAGAATATTGTTTTGTATATTTCTAACTGTTTCATGCACCTAATGTAAGATATTATATGTAAAAAAAAAAAT
>JAQMCW010000016.1:7977362-7989112 GCA_030068335.1 Chrysichthys cranchii | reverse complement strand
ATAAGTTTAGCGATACGTAAAGTGTAGAATAAATTTAGCAATGTTCTGTAAGCGTATAGCAAGTGTTCAGTTGGCGACAGAGGGCAACGTACGTAATGTAAACAAACCTCCTCTAACAATCACTTCCTCCTTCCACCACCAACGTCCGTCCTACACCTCACTTATCGCTTCTTGTGATCCTCAAGGTAAAGTACACTTAAACCATGGGTTAGGGTTAGGGTTAGGGTTAAACCAAAACCAGTTTATTTCTTTACATTCACTTTTATTGTGTTTTAATATTGTTTTATACATTATTTGTTATTTGTTATTTATATAGTACATTTCTCTTATTTAAAAATATGTAACAAAAGAAATTGGTGTGCTTTGCTGGGGGTTTGGAACAAATGATTAGCAATTCAGTTCATTTTAATAGAGAAATTCGATTTGTCTTATGACACTATTGACGTACAACCTTGCTCCAGGAACGAATTAATGTTGTATGTCAAGGTACCACTGTATATTGAAACTAAGGGGCCTGAATATGTTCCAGGATGACAGTGCTGAGACCATGAAGACATGCTTTGCCAAGGTTGATCTGGATGAACTCAAGTGGCTTGTACAGACCCCACTGAGCACCTTTGGGATGAAGTAGGATGTGCCAGGTATCCTTGTTTGAAATCTTACTCACTATTACTCTAGTTACTGAATGAACACATATCCCAGGCTCCAAAATATATTGAATAGCCTTCCCAGGAGCATGGAAATTATTATAAGAGTAAATCTAGACTGGGATTTTAAAAAGCACATATGTGTGTGATGGCCAGGTGTTCACATACTTTTGGCCACGTTGTTTATATTTCAATAGGTCTTAATTGTTGGACAGTATACAATACTTTTCTCTCCTTTCTACCTTTTTCCCATTTTTTATAATTGTCTGCTAACAGATTTGCACTCATTGATACTGATGTGTCAAAGTGCTTGATTGTAGTGAAATAATGCAAATGAATAAGTTCTACTGCTGGTAAAGACTGAATTAGAATATTCTGCCTATACTAGAATAGCTAGAATACCTAACAAACTAGAATGTGTCCAGCTACCATCTTGCTTACTGGTTTTAGTTACACAATATAGTAGTTAGCTAGCGTGCTAATGAGGCAAATGAGATGCCGGAGGGATAACTTTAATTTAAACAAAAAACATCTTTAGATTCTTTGGCTTTAACCTGATTTTTCTGTTGCAGACAAAAACACACACATTGTAAAATAGTTGTAAGAGTGGCCTTAGAACGATGTTCATCTAAAAGCCACCAATAGGAGAAAGGCATGGGATTATGAGAAACTGGTGAGATAGCAATAAATACAATGCACAAACAAAAGATGCTAATAGACAGAAAAAAACCTTATTACATAAGTTCATTTTCAAGAATTTTTCTTATTATATGAGCCCATTTCCTGCACAAGCCTGGATTATACTGCTTTATGATTAAAGGAGAATGTAGGCCTTTTCTTTAATTGCAAGTCTGCCATTAGGGAAGGAGCTCTTCATCCAAGATTTTACTGGGAACATCTTGTACAAAGTGACAAGTAAACAAAAGGCAAATGCTGCTGAAATCACACAGCCTAAAAACAGCTTTAGTTATGTCATTACCTGGATAATATTAATGTATTTTATACGGTGAGTCACATAAAATGCAACATGACCAAATTTGCAATTAACTAATCAAACTGAACCAGAAAGACTATACAAACACAAGATGTACCTGTAGTTTTCTTAAATTCTACATAGACGTCTATTGAATATCAATGTGACACCAACATTATTGGAATCTGTGCTTTTCTCTTAAACTAACTGCTTCCACTGTCCTCTTATAAGCATTCACATACAGAGGGATAATGTTAATCAATTCAGCTAGGCTAACTCAATCCCAGCTCCACTATTAATAATAATCACAATAAGATTAAGGCCAGTTTTGAACCACAGAAAAGGAAAGTATTGTGTTTGCTTGCACCTATTTTAGATTGCACAGCTAGAAAACCTGAGTGCTGTTTGTGAAAAAGAACCAAAAGAAAGCTGCTTAACTGTGATGGAAAATGATGCTGAATAAATTAAATCAAAATTAAATTCCATCTTTTTAGATTTAGGTCAGGTAAAAAATGAACTATTTTCTTTACGCTAGATACACAGGTATGGGGCAGTAATGAAAACCAGTATTCATTTATGTAACTTTTTTTTTTTTTTTTTACTTTCTCTTCCATATTTACAAGCGACCATTTTTGCTGCTCATTTCTCTCAGGCTCAAAAAAGAAATCAAAAGGAGGGATTTAAGCAGGACGGAGCTTTCTCCCTCCCTCCATTCTGTCCTCCTTCTTTCCATCCTCAAGGTGCAGGGTGCGATAAAGGGAGGCCAGATGCCTACGGGCTTGTGCGGATTTGCATAACTCTAGCTCAAACTCAGGGAGCAGCTGAACACTGCCACATAATGGAAAGGCCAAGGAATTACACAGATATCACACACACACACACACACACACACACACACACACACACACACACACACGCACACACACACACACACACACACTGTCCAAGATTTATGCAGCCCAGCAGACATGGGGAGTTTTACAAATTGTTATACCTGGGTGAAAAAAAATTATACAATACCAAATCCAGTGAAATTTACATTCCTGTATGAGTGCGTATTTGTTCAAGAGAGATGGAGAAACGAAGGGAAATGAAGGAGTGTGTATTGTTCAAGGTGGTAGTGTGTGTCGTATCTGTATACGACATGACGTGTGTATGTCCATGTGTGTGTCTGCCATGTGCATGCACGTGTGTGTGTGTGTGTGTGTGTGTGTGTGTGTGTGTGTGTGTGTGTGTGTGTGTGCGTGCGCGCACGTGCGAGCGTGTCACTGTCTGGCTCATGGTGAAAGGGAGGGTGTGCATGACAAAGAGATGTCTCCATGTGTTTGGGGTTCTGATGTGTGTGTTGTGTGCAAGGATGAGACTGAGAGAGATGTGTCTATATATATAACCACCAATTTCTACACTGACAGGCTGGAAGATGGGTTTTGGATGGTGGTGATAGTTCTCCATTTCTGTGAAAGGCAGAGGAGAGAGAATGAAAGAGACAGGGAACAAAATAGAAAATGGAGGTCAAAAGAGGATGCGAATGGCTTGCCTTAAATTTGTGAAAATTATAAACCACATTCATTTTATATTCATTTCCTTCCTCATTGTGTATTGAAACATGATCTGATTTGACAAATGTTTTTTAGTACAAAAAAAAAATAGTATAAAATATTATCTTTAAATATACGATATAATATTTTAGCCACAATAGCATCCAGGTATCTGGCATCACCATCAATAGTTTACTGAATATTAGCTAACTTACTAGTTAACGTAACTACTGATTTTAATTATACATGAGTTCACCTCACCAAAACTCCCTTGACAGGGAGCAAACTTGTACATAACAATCATTGTGGTAGAAGTTAAGGGTATGTTTGAAGTGTTAACAAAATGCTGCTTCCTAAGAATATGACAAGAGTATGTGGCCTTCAATGTCAAACATATCCTCCTGAGACCCCACTGTCCTCATATGAGGACATCACATTTTCCCCCAACCACAGGTCCTCCCTGAGTTACAATGGCCTGACTTACAATTTTTTGAAGTTACAATGATGATTGCAATGTGCTAAAAACTGTGCTGGCATAATGAGTCGGAATGCGCTAATTATGAGCTAAAAGGCAAAACATGGTTTCAGTCAAAATGAGATTTTCTCAAAAATGAGTCCATAAAGCCCTCATTTATTAATCTTTTATTTTAAGGTTTTGTTTATGTTCATTCGTATGTCTTCATTAATTAGTCCTTTGTCATAATATTCCCTGAAAAATCCATGTTTTTCACCGCGCGCTCACAGCGAGACGGGGTAATCCCCCTACCCATGTTTGGTATTGTTGTGAAGCGTAGTTCCTCTACTTCCTGATAATACACATGGAATTCCCAATGACGCTTTTATGAACCAATGGAAAGCGAGTTTCCAAACCCCATTAGACGTGGTCGACTTCAGTTGGATGTAACTCGGTCATTTTTTGTCCAATTTCAACAAACCACGCCTCATTTTGATGGTCTTTAGATGGACAATGTGGAAGTAAAAATGACTCACTTTTGAAAATTTCCTCATTCCACGGCTCACAAATATTGTATTTAAAATTCGCGGGCAGGCATCGCTGACAGGGCAGCATAACAGTGCATGACGTATGCAGACGTTCATACAGCACACGGGTGATGCCCAGATCACTCGCTTTGCACAATGCCTCATCTCTCCCGCAACTCATGGAGTTAACTTGTGTATCAGTGTACTGTACAGTGTATTTCCGCGGGGTGTTTTTTGTGTGCTTCAAGAGATCATTTTAATTCAAAAGCATGTCTTCTACAGGAAACGGCTCCTGGGAAGACCAGGCTAAGATGGGCTAAGCTAGGCTGAGATACCTAAGCTAGGCTAAGTGGTGCAACACGGTTCAACATACGATATTTTTGAATTATGATGGGTGTGGCGGAACGCATCTCCATCGTAACTTGAGGACTACCTGTACATTGTGTGTATTTCCTTGTAAGATCATCATATGAAGATTGGGTTTTAGTCTTTTGCCAGACGTCTTCCTGTTTGGAGACAATGATCAAATTCACTGAGGAGAAAGGACAAGGCGCACAACATTAGAGTTTGGGTCTCAAGAGGTTAAATCGTTTTCACACAAGTATCTTCATAGATATTGAAATGCTACCTAAAGTAATTTTTGTCTATCTATGAGTCACCAGTCTTTTATGATAAGCAGTTGAGCCTAAAAAGGAAAATCTGGCATTAGGTCATATGAAGATTGTGATTAGCTAATCATTATTAGCTCATTTTGATTAGCGCTTTAGCCTTTGATACTTAAGACACACTTTAATGTGTTGTGAAATCACTGGATGCTGCCTAACCATTTGGATTTCACAAGAAAAGACTCTGAATATGATTAGATACAGTCCCAGCACCTCTAGCTTGTTAATAAACTGCAGTCTTTTTTTTAGCCCTTTCTCATTCTTGCCAATGTCATGACCTCTGCTGTACTCTATTTAAACGATTAGCCCAGGACTTTTCATTATCTGATCTTCAGCACTGGACTGAAATAGATGAAGCTTACAGAAAATTGTCTATGAATATGGAAAGCCAAAAGTTGGACCAAAAGTGTCATCGAACCAGCCATATGGGTTGGATGCATAACATGCTGTTTAAGTGGTCAAAATCCAGCAAACACTGTTTTTAGAGAGCTAGATACCTTATAGACTGTGCTGTAGCTAGATTGTAGCAGAAAGAATTTTAAGTAGCAGTGTAAAGAGGTAGCAATGGGAGCCCAAGACAAAAGCAATGGGAATGCATTTACATTTATACAGCTCAAAGACACCCTGCTGAAAAATCCTGCTTGCTATGGCCAAACAACTGTCAAAACACAAGCTGTGCTGGTCAAACAGGTAGACCATCTCTAACAGCTGGTAGGCCATTTTGTAGCTTCTAATTATTGTTGGGTATGGCATTATTTTATTGTTGGTCTCAGTAATGTAGATTGATATGTCTATGCTGTGTGTATGTATACATTAACTGATGTAAGCGTATCAAGATCAACATGTTGGCAACAGCCTTCAAATGGTACATTACATATATACATTACTTAAAACCTCTTTTCTGTTGGCTAATCTTCTGGTCACATATATTTGTTTATGTATTCAAGCCATTTAAGAATTGCAAAGTTTTTTTGAGCGTATGGTTATGATTCTGTTTTGATGACCATCTGATGGTGAAGGAGCATCATGGCCATTTTGATGGATGGGATCTGATTACAAATTAAACTGAGTAGGCTTATTTTATTATTTAGGTCTATTAAGCTATGGCATTTAAGTATACAACATCTCCCATAAAGCTAGCAAAATTTTAGAAATCTTCATTTCTAATCATCACTCGGCATGATCTTTGTAGTCAGGCTAAGAAGTTAGCCTAAATCTAAAAAATATTTCCATGTCATTTTTTTTAATCATTTTGTAAAGATGTCAAATACGTTATTGGCAGAATAATTGATAAAATTTCATATGTTTCCCAGAATTCAGTCAGAGTCTCCCACCCGCATAATTAAGAATGTCTCAGAACAAACTTAGGGCAATATAATATTTTGCGTTATAACTTGATCACAAGGTGGTATGGTGGCTAATTGGTTAGCACTTCACAGCAAGAATGTCCTAGGTTCGATGTGTGGAGTTTGCATGTTCTGCCCGTGTCTGTGTGGGTTTCCTCTGGGTACTCCTGTTTCCTCCCCCAGTCCAAAGACATGCACAGAATGTGAATGGTTGTCTGTCTCTGTGTGTTGCCCTGTGGTGGATTGGCCAGGGTGTCCAGGGTGTTCCTCGCCTCTCACCCAAAGTCAGCTGGGATTGGCACCAGCTCCCCCCCGCAACATTGAACAGGATTAAGTGGCAGAAGACGAACGAACTTGATCACAAACCACAACCCAAATCAGTTTCCATATGTTGATATTTTTACTTTTGTATTAATTTAACAAATACAGCTCCTCTTCAACTCAGTTTTAAGTCATTCCAAATGAAACAGAGCCCTTTCACACTCTGGATTCACTTTCAGGATCAAAATGACTTGAATAGTTTCTGAATAGTTTGTAGGATCTTTACATTTTTGGTAAACATTTACAGTTAGTCATTTTTGGCCCAGATAGGACATAAGGGTTGTGTAATGCCATCATTTGGCAATTCATTCATTTAGGAGCTGCAGGAAGATGAAGTGTGTTCAGCTGTCACTGGGTTGTACTGCCTTGCACCAAGCATCATCATCATCATCATAGAAATATCAGTTGTATTTATATTCTGTAGTAGTGCTTGCAATTCTGTCGGCTTCCTGTTATTCTCAGGGCTTTAGTTTGTGGGATTCTTGGTAAATACTTTCATATGTTCTTAATATTCTGGATTTCTGTTCATAGACTTTCAGCTGAATTTTGAGACATCTATTTCAAACTATTGCAAACGCGTTTGAGCTGTTGTATGACAGTGACCTGTTTGTCTCCTCTTGTCGGGACTGATTTATGTTGTTTTTGAGTATTTGGCACAACCACTAAAAGTAAGACCTTTTCTGATGACTCTGATTCCTGCTTATGTTAGAGCAAGTAGTATGCACTTTTGGGATTTTGCCTTATGTGAGGCCTAGCACAGCTCTCTCAGGAAAGCCATAGAACATCTGTTATTTCTGCTGTACGTACATGCTTGATTTTGATGCATGGTTTCAGATAGCACACACAGATCAGCACAATAGGTGCAGTTTGCATCTCAACAATGTCACGGTAATATGGTTTTCTCAAAGACCTCAGAACATCATTCTTGTAATCATCTGCCCCTTTCAACTTTCCTTGAGTATAATATAATTTAAAAATTGTTGGAGTTGTAACGCAGCACCCCCTTTTGGTAATGATTTGTTAAATGTGCACTCTCTCCCAATGTGTCCATTGAAATTCGGCAACTTTTGGGGGGCATCGTTTAACCTATAACACACCACTACACTCAGCAACCGAACAAATATTTCAAGTTGTTTTTTTGTTGCCAGCCCCCCCACCCCCACCCCCCAATTATACATTTATGTCATGGGCATTATGCAAATATGTACAACAATATTATATCCATTTACAAAAAAGCCATAGAGCGTTCTATTCCTGAAAGCTTATAAATTCTAAGTTGACACTATTTACACATGGACTTATTTTTAAATTATGGATGTTTGCATTAAACCTATTTAATTCAATTAATCAAATAGGCTAATAACTACAGGAACTGACATAAAACACTGAATCATTATTACATCATTATTTTGATTATGGTAGATTATAATATACACTTGTTTAGTGTATATAAAAAAGTGAAATAAAAAGACAGTGAATTAGCAAACAAGGTGCATGGGGCATCATCATTTGTGCCACATTGCATAGATGTGCATGCTATCTGGGCTGAATGTTTTTGAAATTCTTGGTATGCAAAGTTTTTTATGAATTATGATCAGTTGGTAGCCTCTGTGAATGCACTGGTGGTGTGAGGGGAAAATGGAGGAAAAGGAGGAAGCAAGGGGAGGGCAACACTCCATCATGTGGAGTTAGAGTGAGTGCCTGTGGGAAAAAAGAACATTATGTAACATCAGCTCCTCCTCACGTGGGTGTCTGGGTGACTTCCAAATGCCAAAGAGAAAGAGAGAGTGACAAAAGAAGAGAGTGAGAGATAGGGAAGGCGAAAATTGGGGCGGAGGAAGATGGAGAGTGAAATGGCAGGAGGGGGGAAGAGAGTGGCAGAAAGAAGCAAAAGAAAGGTTGCAGGAGGGAGAGATGTGCAGCATTCCCTTTGCAGAGTGTATTGGGATTTAAAGGACATTTCAAAGGAGAGACATGCATTTTACACATTGTGAACAATACAATTATACATAGTTTTTAAACAAACAAATGTTTTTCTAGTGTATGTATACTGGAGGACAGGATTGTGAAAACATCATTTATGTTACATAATCAGACCTTAGAGATGGGTGTTTTACCTTTGAGGCTCCATATACATGGTTAGTAACAAATGGAAAACAAAAATGTGCCTGCACCTTGTTTGACATTGCATGTGATATAATGTTAGGTCATTTGCCACTATATGACATTAAGTCATGAAATTAAAAGGCGTTAAAAAAGAGAGAAATATACACATTTCCTTCGAATAAAATAATTATCGTACTTATAAGTTATCTATGGATTTGCCATATTTTCAAATACATTTACTGACCTTGAATATGTACTGTATGATTGAGAGAATGAACAGTGCAGACATTGGGCAGTAGATGTCAGGCTTGTCCTGATTAATGCTTGAAAGAACCAGGACATTATGAATAAAAAGGCACCTACGGTGGTACATTTTGTTTTTTTGCGTAAGTGTAATATTCAGTTTAAAGTAATAAGATCAGAGAGTTATTAGAGCTACCAAGAAATAGTATGAATAACTATGAGTAACTATCAATCTGCTTATCCAAATGTCAACAATATGAAAATTACTTGTTCTTATGAGTTTTATCCTATACAAGATACACTTAAAGACACTGTACACTTTATTATGAACATTTGCACATGTAATTATCCATGTGGCATCAGAATGTGACAGTACACCAGTGCGCAAAATCATGGAGATACCTGTGTTTAAACAGTTTAAGATCTTCAGTTAATCAGAACTGGGGGGAAAATGATCTTAGTGACAGTGACTGTGACATGACATGGTTATTGGGGCCAGATAGGCTAGTTGGAGTGTTTCCCAACTGTCGATCTCTTGATAGTTTTCACACAGAATGGTATGAAAACCAAAATATCCAGTATAAGACTACATCAAGTTCCTATCCTGTCAGCCAAGTGCAGGAAACTGAAGCTACAAACACAGGGCACAGACAAATCAAAAACAGGATCAGAACTGTCACCTTGCCTTTTCCAGCTTTAAACAATTATTTGAAGTTATTTCAAAAGCTGTGCCAATATTTTTTTTTTCACGACTGAGAAAAATTTCCCCAAGTTGCACAAGAAACTAATTTAAAATATCATCTGCACTATATGGCCAAAAGTATGGGAACACCTAAAAATCACACCCATATGTGAGTATTCCCCAAACTGTTTCCAGAAAAATTTTAATTCTTTATTGGGCCAAGAACCATATTTGGTTACTTCAACAGACATCAAAATGGCCCCCCATGCACTGTAGACCCACAATTATTTCTCCCATCCTAAATAAGTGTTCTTTTGAGTTTATATGTGGTTTTCTTACATATACAGTACTGTGCAAAAGTCTTAGGCACCCTATTATTTTTAGTACAAATTTTATTGTAGATATTTATTTTTATGAACAAGGTTTGTTGACGGGGGAGTGGGTGGGCGCTTTATGTCCCAGGGCTCCCTCATGTCGGTGTTACCTTCTGGTACTCCCTTTTAGTTATGCTGTCAGTGAGTCTTGCCAGAGTTCTTACTTGCACTCAGCACTCTGTATACATTGTCTTTAATCATCATGTGGCAATGCTTATACCTAACCGGTTTCTCTCTCTCTCTCTCTCTCTCTCTCTGTTGAGCTGCACATGCGGTTCCTGAGAGATCAGTGAGTGTTGTCCAGCTCCTGGTTGGAGTTATCATCTGAAATGCACTTGTTACTGTTGGGGATGGCGCATGTGGACTGCCTCGGTGTACATCCAGGTGCTGTGGGGATGGCGTTGGCCTGATGCTGGCATGGGCGGTTCTGCTGCAGTGGCCCGAGACTTGGACTGCCGAGGATTGTTTTGCACTCGAGGCTCCATTGGCGATGAGTTGAAACTGAACAGACTATTCTGTGAAACTGGTGCTACACAACTGAACTTTTTGACCACATAACACATGGATGTAGATGTGGGTTGTTACAATGGCACTATCTGGTGTCACTCAAATGAGGATGGGTTCCCTTTTGAGTCTGGTTCCTCTCAAGGTTTCCTCTTGTCGTCTCAGGGAGTTTTTCCTTGCCACCAGCACCACCACAGGCTTGCTCATTAGGGATATATATATATATATACTGCCGAGGATTGTTTAAGCGTATATATATATATAATTGTATATAATATACAATATACAAAAAACGTATATAATTGTATAAGCATATATATATATGCACTTGTAGATATGTTTATAGATTAATAAGCCTTTAATTAGACATTATATACTGTGAAGCTGCTTTGTGACAATGCCTGTTGTTAAAAGCGCTATAGAGATAAAATTAAAATTGAATTGAATTGAACTGTGCATTACGGAGTCAGTACAAAAACATTTTAGATGTCCAATTACTTTACTTTTCAAAAAAAAAATTCTTTGTATTTAAAAATTTTGTATGTCCGTAAAGAATACTACGTATTACATAAGAGATCACTTTCCAGATAAAAAAAAAACAACAACATGAAGGCTCCTGGGTTTTGCATGCAAAAAAATGTCCATCAATCAATCAATCAATCAATCAATCAATAATCAATCAATCAATCAATCAATCAAATCAATCAATCAAGTGCAACAGTCAAAGTTTCCAGAAGAACTGTGGCAGATTGGCCAAGATGCTGAAAAACTAAAAAAAAAAAAACACAATAAAGCTAATTTCCTTGTACAACTGTACAAATTGCACCTGGGACTACTATTTAAGAAAAAGCAAACGGTCATCATGCCAAATATTGACTTTGTTTAGCTGATTACTGTTGAATGTTGTATGAAGTGTTGTGGTATTATTTATTTTAACTAGAAAGATTCATTTCATTATTTTAGTTTTTACTTCACAGCATTTTTTTTCTTTGCATATGCCTACGACTTTTGCTCAGTACTGCATATATATAAAAAGGTGGAAAACATTTACCCTACACTGGCCATATATGTAAACTCTGTTGACCTTGATTTGAGACAGAAAAATGAAATAAATCTTGTAATATCCTCCAATAACACTTTATGGTTAAACTTTTGAATTTCCAAGTAATTCAATTAGTGCCTTATAAATGGTTAAGCACACAATTGTATAGGATGCCTAAAATACATGCTGTAGCATTTCGTTTTCCCTGCACTGGAACTATAAGCTTCAAATCTGTTTCATTACAACGCCCCCATACAGGTCCTTCTCAAAAAATTAGCATATTGTGATAAAGTTCATTATTTTCTGTAATGTACTGATAAACATTAGA
>JAQMCW010000016.1:7890667-7901416 GCA_030068335.1 Chrysichthys cranchii | reverse complement strand
TATCCCTAATGAGCAAGCTGTGGCAAAGAAAACTCCCTGAGATGACAAGAGGAAGAAACCTTGAGACGAACCAGACTCAAAAGGGAACCCATCCTCATTTGGGTGACTCCAGATAGTGTCATTGTAACAACCCATATCTACATCCATGTGTTATTTGGTCGAAAAGTTCAGTTGTGTATCGCCAGTTTCACTGTAGTTTAAGAATAGTCTGCTCAGTTTCAACTGATCGCCAATGGAGCCTCGAGCGAGCCTCGAGCGTTTTTCTTGGGGTTTTTTTTGTTTGTTTTGGGCTTAAAGGCAAGTGCTTGTGTTTAAAGGCGATGGCCTAGACGCGATTCACAAATACACTTACTCAAGAAAATTCTGGCAACCATGGAAGCATAGACTACACACAGATTATTGTGTGAATATGCATAACTTTCCAGCACCATTATTGAAGTAACCTTTTTTAACCAACTCCGGGCATACTGCCGGGCACGTCAAGAAAAAACACCGATATAAACTATATAACATGGGCTCTTTTGTGTATTTAGAGAGTTGCAGCTCTTTCAGCAGGTCTAGATCAGCTCTTATTATTTGAAGTGCCTTCTTTCCTAAATATACCTTATTACTCAGAATCTTTCGTGCTGCTATGTCATTTGGGAAAGTGGAATCCAATATTTCATTTTAGACTTTTTTTTGTTTTGATAGCACAAATAGCTGTAATCAGGACCATTTGGAAGTGCTGTTGAACACACATGCAAGAGCAGGGAGCTTTTGTAGAGCTGATGCATATACGTATATATGCGCACCTGGCGTTATAGCATGATCTCTACTACATGGATTTCAGAAAACCAAGGCGAGATGGTACCATGCATACAATTAATCAGAGATGCAGCCTCAAACCATCTTATCATATCAGGACTAGCTCTCGTGTATGAAACGAGCTGATGCCAGGTCTGTGAAAGGTCCTGCTCTGAAATGCACACATTTATTTCGAAGCAAACAATGGAAAGAGGGTTAAAAATGTCAAAGGTGAAAGGCTAGGGTGTGAAAACGTAAATCAGTAGTGAATAGGACTCTTTGGAGAGCACTGCGCGCTCAACTCGGTTATCACAGTCTTATTTATTTTCCCTGTTTAACAGTCGAATGCTCGGCAATGTTTGCTTTCTTTATAGCTCCCTGCGTACGCGCGCACACACACACACACACACACACACACACACACACACACACACACAGAGGGAAAATGGAGAGGTAAAAGCTAGGAAAAATGTTACTTTTCAGACATGTTATATTTTGTTTGAGTGCTTCTCAGTAATTTGCAATTTGGTACCTTTCAGCTCGTGGTTTTTTTTTTGTTTTTTTTTAATTTAAAAAATTTGTATAATAATTATAAAAATTTTGATGTATGATTTTTATTTTTTTTTTGCTCTCTTGCAGGTTCTGTTGACCTTTTTTTTTATGTTCTGCCATTAGGTTTTCAGGTTTCCGGTTGTCCATGTGTCTGAGATTCTTGTTCACGTGATATGGTTTAATTTTTGTAGCATTTATATGGAGTAATCATTTTTACCAGCAGAATAACTGATTTAGATTTTGAAATTGATCCAAACAAGGTCACAGCAAGGTCAAATATCCAAAATAGTTTCTTTTTTCTTTCTTTTTTTTTGGTATATTTTAAGGTAATAATGTATGGCACACAAATCAGTAACAAGAAGGGCTGGGCATGTTGACTGCGAGGCATCCCCATCAGTGCTATTTATTTTTATCAAGTTTGACTTATTTTGGGTTTTTACAGTAGCCTTGTTATTCCAGAAGTTATGCTGGTTCGATGATTGTAGTGTAAAGGAGCATTAATGTAACAGGAGGAGTTGAATAAACATAGTAGCCTGCACTGGGAAACCATTTTACAGGTAGTATAAAATATAGAATATGTAAAATAAACAAGCCTACTTTATGAAACCCCAATAAATAAAAAGGGAAAAAAAACCCTTTTAAGACTGGGAACAAAATAGCAGTTGTTCTCATTATGTACCAGTAAATTGCTGTATATGAATCATTATGATCATTCAAATATGACCTTAATGATCCACCCTTGTGAATTTGAATACACTGCGCCACACATCCTTCATCTCACTTTATAATAAATGCTTCACACACTGCTACTGCTCGACCCCCTGCCTGCACACCAAAGCCTGGCACAGCATCTCAAGAACACTTCTCACAAACACATTCTCAATTGTTGATGCGCAGACGCACAAGCAGGGGGCTAATGATGACGCTGAGGCCACCGAGGCATAACGGAGCAAGCTATTAACTCTGTCGCATTGCCAGAGCAAGCTACACATGAGACCCCAAGCAGCATAATGTCATCGCCCCCAAAAAATCCCTAATTGCAAAAAATTCAAGCTTTCATGCATAATCAGATTAATTTTTCAGCCAGGCTTTCGCTCTAACACCGCCTGTCAGTGGCCTTGTTCAAGGAAGGGAAGATGAAAAATCAAACATCAAGAGCTTATTAGTTCTTTGACACTGCATATCCTGATAGATTAGCATGTTTTCCCTTTTCTTTTTTTAGGGATAGCTAAGCACTTGGTATAATGACATTGCAAACTGCTCTTTTTTTTTTTTTTTTTCTTTTTTTTTTTTTTTTACACTTCCTTCAAGGACAGCTGGTTTTGCTCATTAGGCAACACTACCCCCTTGTGTAGATGTGGAATACTGCATGGGGTTTTTCAACTGGCCTACTTTGCCTTCTGAAATTATTGCCACCCTTCATAAAAATGAGCAGGAATTACTCGATAATAAATAGATAATTCATTTGATTTAAATGTCACAGCGAAAAGCAGTGCTTTTTATTCGATATTCTTCTGTGTTTTTCAGAATTATCGGCACACATTTAATAATTTATCATTTGGGATGCCTACCCTAGTGAGGATAACAGAACTGGGTCTCATCCTGTAATGTGTATCAAGGTTTTAGACACTTCCAGAGGGCTCTTGGTAGGTTTGTGCATATGGTTTTTGTCCTTTTTAGGTTTGTGCATGTAGACTTCCGTTTTCAATTCAGACCACAGGTTTCCAGAGTTTCTAAATGAAGAAGAGTAAAGTGATTCATGCAAAATATTGATTTTTGTGATTCGTTAGCCATTTCTGTCCTGATTTGTTAGCATATTTGTGTCATCATCTTGGTAAAAGCTCTACCAGGTGTGAAACTCATGGCAGAGACCAAGTTTTGGGCTGAAATGTTCTGATACTTAACAGGATGCCCAAAGAGTCACTGATGCACCACCAGATTTTACAGCAAGGTATCAGGTGCTTGTACTTGTATTCGATCCCTTTTGGCACCGTGCATGTTTGTGGTATGCGTGACAACAACACACAATGCCAATTGTAGTTCTAATGATACTTGCAAAAGGTACTGCATTTTATGAGGAAGGGCTTTATGTTGCAGTGCTTTCAAACAGCTTATTGTCATAAAAGTGCTGTTCAGCAGCTCATTTTGAAAGCAAATGAAGAATAATCTAAATGCTGCGATTTTAAAATCATGATCTTTAGCCTCTTTTTGCACTAAAGGTTGAAAGTCTACTCATGGGATCAATTCATATTTTCCAAACATATTTTGTAGACATAGAATGAAACAGTCTGATTCGCTTAACTGTATTTTCATCTGCTTATGTATACTTATCACTATTATTGAGATGTTTGCAAAAGATGTTTTCCCAAAGTAATGGATGACCAGGTGATTTTGCATGTGTGCAGCATCATATTTATAACAGGACCGGGTTAAGGCAGCACTCGAGTTCCTGGTGAGAGCAAATGGTAAATAATATACAATTTTTAAGAATGATAAATTGTTTGCATTTATTTAAAATATTCCTTAAAGCTGCAGTCAGTAGGATTAAGACGAGATTGAACTCCCCTTGAAAATTTGAACATCTACCAGGTCCCTCCACCTCCCTCTCTGCTGCGCTCCAGCCCTGCCTCCAAAGTGCCTCCCTACTGAGGAGGCTTCCTGTGCACGCGTAGACGAGCAACCATGGCAACAGAAAAGAGGCCAGGGAAACAGCATGGAGCACATATATATGAACAGTGGGCTTACAGATTGCATTTGAGCTTCAAATGCCGTCTTTAAGCCTGCTGTTTATATTATATTTTGAAGAAGCTGCACCCAGCATAAGTTCCAAAAAGCTCCTGAGATTTTCTTTAGATTATTTTGCCATTTCACATGGTGAAATGCTGAGGCTAGACATTATTATTGTGAAATGTCAACATTGCTGGCCAACATACAAGCCAAAATAAATCTTATTAATTTAGTAATCTATTAGCAATACCTGTTTGGCAAAAGAGCTAGCACACAATTATGGTTAGTGCTTAGACCTTTTGTTTTAAAACAGAAACAGACTAAATAAGCAGTACAGGCACACAAATATTGGGGCAAACACCAAACCGATACAACTACCTGGGCACTTCATAAAGATATTTTCAGCAACTTGCAAAAAAACCCAATGCTAACCAGTAGTCTTGGCATCGGAAACAAGCTAACTTTCGCCCAACTGCAACATTAAAGTATCATGAGATATGTGCTACAGAGTGTTATTGTAACCGTTACTGCCTTAGTTTTGTGGCTGGCTTTTTCCAAAAATCAAATCAAACATAAATCAATTAGGGGTAATTACCTGTCAAGCAGAAACTCAGCATCGATTTTGAACCTTTTCAAAGATATTGAGCTTTTCTTTTGAGAGCATTTCTTGCAAACGGAATTAGGAGCACTGGGTTGAGTCAAAGATGTCTGAGGTTTTCAAAAATTATCTGTCTCATGCACGACTCTCAGGCCATAGGGATAGATTTCGCAAATATGACAAAAAGTTATTTTTATATGGGTAATATCCTGCAGCTTTAAATAGTCCTTATAATTTGGGCACATATAAATATATAGTTAAGAGAGAAAATATGATTTAAAAAAAAAAATAGTCCTAACTAGAGGGGTTTTTTTTTTTTGGTTACAACAAAGGTCTTACTCCTTTTGTTTGAGTGGAAAGCTGTATTGTGTGTAGTGGTTATTTTATGCCTTCTTTTTTGGCCATTTTTTATGAGCAGTGCCAATACTTCTGGAGAGCAATGTATACAAAGTGTAAGGGGGGAAAAAAACTGACCACCATTAAGTATTAGATTTAAGCTACTGTGCAAGCAAGATGTTTCATTCCATATTGGTTCTTAAAATGAGAAGGGGTTCAGTACTGTGTGACCTTTAACCCACACCTCTCCGGTTGTTGAACACCACACAAATTTGGTTCAGTTGGGTTCTCTCTAAAATTAATGTTTAAACCACATACTGCTGTTGTTGTTTTTTTAATGTTATGATGGTCCATGTAGAGCCAAATCAAACACAATCTATTTTAAGCTGATGACCATTTAGAAGTAATTTAAGATTAATTTGCGATTCTAGTGAGAAATATAACAAAGGCATTGTTGAGTATGTGGTGAAAGCTGTAGTATTACTGATTAAAACAATGGGGCTCCAAGTCTCCAGATACTTCCTGTACCGTCCCATTAGCACTGCGGCTAGAATGCAAATCCATGGCAAATATGGCATCCCGGGCCATAAACTCTGTCCGCTATGGATTGCTTCTCAACTGACACGATTGGTGTTGTTTTTATGTAAAAAATTATGAATACAGTAATAGTGACACCAGACAACGAACTAAACTAGAACAACTGTGTGGAATGCTAGACACTCACAGGTTTCTGTTGCAGTTTTACACAGAATGAAGGCGATATTTTAATAATTTTGACAAAAAGAATCGCGAAAGGTTTATGTTTCCATTGAGTGATATCATGCGGTTAAGGCTAGGTTTTCTCCTCTCTCGATAGTTTCTCTTCTCACAATAGCTCTAATAGCATGCTCTTTTTTTCCAAAAGGTAGCAGTTCCATTAGGTCTTCATGTCGTGTCATGTGACTAAACTGCGAAAAATGTGTTTTCATTTTAATTTTGTGAAATATTGCTTTGACAAAAAAGATTTCATATGAGCATGAAAACATTTTTGTGGTATTTGAGGATATTTTTGTTCAAAATTTCTATTATTTGTTTTTTTAGTATGAAATTTCACATGGTACATTAAGCAGCTTAATGGAAACACGTCTACTGTCTGTCGAACTGGCACAGCCACTGAAGGTTACAGTATCTATCCCATTAAGAAAGAAGGCCACTACACCACTAGCAGCTCAGACATTCGTAACATGCTTAATGTTTAATCAGGTACACAGTGCGTAAATGATGTGCAGTGGACCCTCGGCTTGCGAATGCATTGGATGGTGAACAAATCAGCATACGAACTAAATTCCTGAACAGATTTTGTTCCGACCGAGGAACAAACCCTCTATACAGACATACTGACATACACGTATAGCCAACCCATGCTTCACGCCACAAACATTCAGTTCTGGTCAAGCACTCATGGTATGTTCAATGCATTTTTTCATTGTGTTTCTCTCCATTTTTGCACTATAAGCTTTCATTATGAGTCCCAAGAAAGTGAAAAATGGAAATGGTAGTGAGAGTAAGAAGCCTAAGTGTTTAACAGTTGAAATAAACAAAGAAATAATCGCAAAACATGAGAACCGCCAGCATGTCCCTCCACCACCATCCACCTATGGCAGCAAAAAAAAAAAAGTATGTTCCCTGAGCACGGTTTACCTTTAAAACCATATCCATTCTTCCAAGTTTTATAAGGAAATCAACTTATGTTACATTAAAATATAGTATGATGAGTTCTTCCAGTGGCAGTTTTGCTTATAAAAGTTTAAATTTGAGTCATTTATGTTCACATTTAATTGCAAGCCATTGTAAAAATTAATGAAGCCATCAGCCTCAAAAATGTATCTCAAAGACATTTGACTTTGTGAAGTCTCCACTGCATTCTCCCCCTTCTGTCACTCCCTTCATTATAAATGTGTAATGCATCAGCAGCTTCTGTTCTTCTCAATCTCCATATAAGACGCTTCAGCTCTTCATATCTCCCTCGAGCCCATTCTTTAATTTGCTTTTCATTTAAAATCTACCGCTAACAGAGTCTGTATGGGGGGAAAAACTAAGAACCTTTGGGAACTTGCACAGAGTAATTAAAAAGCAGTTCACTTTCATTTTTCTGCTGTGTTTTATTCAGACTTTTTTTATCCAACGACTTTGGATCCAAGTAGCTCATATATTGTTCATATAGAAATGTGATTTCACTGCAGTCAAGTCTTTAGCCCTGTTGATTGATTTGCTGTTATCTGACTTAGTTCCAAAGATGGTTTTTACGAAGATGGTTCCCATCTTAGTTCCGAAGATGTTTTTTTTTGTTTGTTTTTGATTTTGTTTTTTGTTTTTTTGTATTTTATTATGGTGGAAAACACTCGTAAAAACTTGTTGCCTGGAAATCCTGTAACTGCATTGGATGCATGTCTCAGATACATCAAGCGTCATCTTTCTTATCTCAGAAAGAAGTCAAGCTTTACACAGAGCCAACGGGAGCAAGCTAGCCATCAAAAAATACACAGTGTTTCTATCATAAAAATAAACAACCTGGAAGTGACCAGGTCACCTTTACAAATCTTACGCAAAGTCTATGTGAGTCTGTGCCCATGACCGCCTCAGGTTATTGTTCTCTATGGCTGAGAGGAGCTAAACCTGATGTGGTTGTCTGCTGTGTAGCTCATGCACCTCAAGGTTTGATGTGTTGGGCATGCTGAGATGCTTTTCTGCTCACCACAGTTGTAAAGTGTGATTGAGTTACTAAATTCTTCCTGGCAGCATAAAGCAATCTGGCCATTTTTTCCCAGACAATGTCCACCAACAGAGCTGTTGCTCAGTCAATGTTTTTAGTTTTTTGCACCGTTCTGTGTAAACACTAGAGACTGCTGTGTGTGAAATTCCCAGAAGATCAGCAGTTTCTGATATACTCAAACCAGCCCTTTTGGTACCAATATTCATGCCACAATCAAAGTTACAGAGATCACACTTTTTCTTCGTTTTTATGTTTGTTGTGAATAGTATGAAACTGTAATTAGGCATACATATTATTGTAGAGAATGTCGTTTGAAACACGGTGATGAATTTTAATTCAGCGTGCATTACATGTCACTCACAACCCTAAGATTAATCGGTGAAAATGCAGAACTACTGTTATGAGATGTTCTTCCACAAGAAGCTTGCACTAGCATTTTTCTATTACATAGGGCTGTTAAGCCTCAAATATTACTCCTTACCTCATATGGTGTCACTCAGCAGAGCTATGGCTAACTATTCTCCGGAGACTAGTGATGTTTCTTTTTGTCAGCTTAACCGTTACTGTCTGTCATGTAAGTCGTAACCACTAACTTGCAGAGATGTGTTTAACATTTAATATTACCATTATGTTAAGGTTAATGACATTAGCATGCTGAACATTTTTAGCACTGTGCGCCTTTGTGAAAGGTCTAGAATTATAAAACTGAAAATTTCTCACTGCTTGATACAATAAATAAAGATTGTTGCCAATTCGCTATTTATTCTCTCTATACATATAGGTCAACCTATATGTATCTCTTCTGTTCTGAAGACACTAAACAGAGATAATAGCCAGAGTTAATTTGTTATGAGATACAACACATGTGGGGTAAATATTGCATATTTAAGTAAATTAAGATAATGTGGTGTTCTTCAGGCATTTTTTTAATTTTATATACAGTAGGTGAAGTTGTGGAGGTCAGCAAACTGAATTGTACTCTTGTCTCGGAGTCACACACCTATGGCGTGTCAACACGCCCTCACTTTGGCTTGCCTTTGACTGCAGTGTCTGATGAAGATTGATTGATTGATTATTTATTTATTTCTCTGGATTCCAAGGCTGATTGTAGATGTTGCAGTTTTGCAACAAGAACCCACTGTCCTGCAACTAAACTGTGTCCTCCAGGTCCTGGTTGTGTCCGGGCTTCTCTCATACTCCATTGTACCGCTCACACTAAGTCTGTAAGTTAACAACAGAACTTCATTAAGTCATCAGCAGTGAGGTGAACATCAGCAGTGTGCAAATCACTGAAGCCCAGTGTAGCTACAGGTCGGCCACTGACCTTTATGCACATGCTGAGTACAATGTCTTTGTCGCTGGCAAGCCATTCCTGGTGCATCTTGAACAGTCTTTAAGTTTTTTTGGTAGTGAGGAGCTGCGCCTTGTGTTGTAAGAAAGGCCTCCACCCACTTTGAAAATTTGACTCTGACCACAAGGACTTCTGACAAGCTGTAGCGTAATGGACAAATCACATGGTCTTTTAGGTAGCCATGGATACTGGAATGGTCAAAATATATGTTTTCATCCATGTGTATAGGATCACAATTTGTGTCACCTTTTCAGCTAATTTTCCTGAAAGCTAGGTGGCTTTAAATTTATCGAGCATCCTCTCTGCTCTGATGTGTCCTATTTGTGTGGCTACATCTGGTAACAGTTTTTAGGCACTAAATTATTGTTTCCATAATTCCACCAGTTGTCATCCTGCAGTTTTGCTCCATTGTTCATCCAGAACAATTTTTTTTTCTCCAGGCTACATTCGCTTAGAATTTTCTTGATGTCGTGTGCTGGCATGTGCCTGCATTTTTTTTTTTCATGCGTGTCAGTTCTTTGTTCTTCCTGTGTTTCCAATTTTCCACAGATGGCCCATATATTGTCTCTATTTTCTGCTCATTGCTTGAATTTTTTGACATCTTGGGCCAATACATCTTATTCTCTATGTGTTCACAGTAGCAAGTTACAAAGCAAAAGCCACCATTCATTTTCTACGTACACAGAGTTGGGATTTCACTGCCAGTGGCAAATGATAAAGTGACACAGCAACAGCATGACAATCTCATGCAATCCTATGAAAATAAGATATGATGTAGTAAAACTGCACCAAATCCAACCACTTGACTGATTCTTCGGAACAGTCCTGTTGCATGCGGTCAAACATTTTTTCAGTGCCTCGCTTTAGTTCTTACCTGCAGCTACTGCTTCATGTGCAAAAATGGAAGCAAAACATATAAACGTAGTTTCATCTTATCCTGTCATGGATGATTAAATGTGTATAGATAAATGACAAAGAAAAATAAGGCTTGGAAGCTTCCAGTTGGACTCTATATACTGTGAAGCTGCTTTGTGACAATGTCTATTGTTAAAAGCACTATATAAATAAAATTGAATTGAATTGATGGAGATTGTTCAAGCCTCTGGTGAGTGTACGTAGCTAGCTTGCTAACATGTTATCAGTTTTCAAACTGATTATTGGGTTATTTCATCTGTGTTTAACTCAAGTTAAATTTAGCTGTATATGCTACATATAGCTACTACAGTTTCTTATCTGTACAGTGGACCCTCAGCTCGTGAACGCATTGAATGGCGAACAAATTGATGTAAATTGACTAAATTCCCGAACAGATTTTGTACTGACTGACGTACACATACAGCTAACCCACGCTTTGTGCCACAAACATTCAGTTCTGGTCAAGCACTTGTGGTGTGAACGTGTTCAATGCATTTTTTTTTGTTGTGTTTCTCTGCATTTTTGCTCTATAAGCCTTCATTATCATCATCATCATCATCATCATCATCAGGTCCTGTACGTGCCGTACAGCACATAGGGTGCCAAGCGGCCCACACGGGGCTCGGTTGACATTTCCGTAGCCAAGCGCATTCTACAGGGTGAGGTCGCCAGCCCCACGCCCAACCCTCCCCTAACTCAGGACTCGGGTTCATGCTCTCACACACGCACACATCC
>JAQMCW010000016.1:7864825-7876598 GCA_030068335.1 Chrysichthys cranchii | reverse complement strand
CGTAACAACCAACGATTTATACAGGAAAATCATGAAGATTAACAAGGTTGCCCAAACTTTCGCATCCCACTGTATGCTTCAGAACTTCATATCCTTCTTACACACGTCCTTGTAGCGTAGCAGTGGACATCTTGTCATACATGAGCCAGAAGCCAGTTCGTCACATGATATACGCTCAATTTGGTCCTCTCAGTGAGGCAATGGTTGTCCCAGATCCTGTCTTTTAATCTAGACATAACTGCTGCTGTCTTCATGATCCTGGTATTTATCTCTGCATCAACTGACATTGTGCTGGAAATAGAAGACCCGAGGTATGTGAAGTTTTCCGCAGCTTTCAGACTGTGCCTGTCGATGACAACCATTGGAGGACGATCGGTTCCTTGTGCCATAACGTTTGTTTTCCTCAGGCTGATGGTTAGACCAAACTCCTTACAGGCGTGAGAGAGACAACTAACGAGTTGTTGCAAGCCTTCTTCTGTATGTGACGTCAAGGCTATCATCGTCAGTGGAAAGCAGCTCACGGATGAGTACCTTCTGACTTTGGTATTGTCGCGGAGGCGGGCGATGTCAAACAGCCTGCCGTCTGCCCTGGTGCAGATGTAAACCCCCTCACTGCAGTCCTTGAAGGCATACTGAAGGAGCATGGAGAAGAAAATCCTGAAAAGCGTCGGCGCAAGGACGCAACCCTGTTTCACTTCACTGCTGACCAGGAAGGCCTCAGACACCGCACCGTTGAAAATGACCATGACCGTGCATGTTCTCGTGGAACGAGGTGATGACTGCGAGTAAGTGTGGTGGGCAGCCAATTTTCTGCAGTAGCCTGAAAATCCACTCTGGCTAATCAGGTCGAACGCCTTTGTCAGATTTATAAAGGCTATGTGCCTTTTATAAAGGCTATCTGCTGTTTGTGGCACTTCTCCTGTAGCTGGCGTAATGAGAAAATCATATCTGTTGTTGACCTACCAGCTCTGAAGCCACACTGGGGTTCTGGGTAAACACGAGAGGCTAGGGGTCGCAGGCGCATCAGGGCGACATGGGCAAGCATTTTCCCAATGATGCTGAGCAAGGAAATTCCCCTATAGTTGTTACAGTCACCTCAATCTCCTTTGTTTTTAAACAAAGTTATGATGTTTGCGTCGCACATATCCTGGGGGATGTAACCCTGGTCGCAACAACGGCAGAGCAGCTCGCGCAATGGTTGAAGGAGGGCAGATTTTCCGCTTTTTACCACTTCTGGTGGGATGCCATCATTCCCAGGGGCCTTCCCGCTGGGAAGGCGGTCTATGGCTTTTCTCAGTTCATCTATGGTAGGTAGTGTGTTGAGCTCCTCCATAACAGACAGATCTGGGATAGCGTTGAGGGCGCATTCAGTGACAACGTTTTGGATTTCGTACAGCTCAAAGTAGTGCTCGTCCCAGCACTGCAGCTGCTTTCCCGGTTCCGTGATGGCTTCCTCGGTCTCGGACATCAGAGGAGCAGGTTTGATGATTTCTGGGCCTATTGCCTTCTTGATGCCCTCGTACACCCCTCATACATTCCCTGACTTAGCAGCTGTCTGTATGCTACGGCAGAGGTTCTGCCAGTAGGTGTTTGCACAGTGGCAGGCAGTCTGTTGAGCTGTTTTTTTGGCGGCTCTCAAGGCTTCCGGTATAATGGGGCTGGGTGTAGCCTTGTACGCCAATAGGGCTTTTCTCTTTGCTTCAGTCATAGGCTCCATGTCTTCCCAATGGGCTTCGTACCAGTAAGCATTTTTGCGTTCCGATTTCCCATAGGCACCGATGGCTGAGCCGTACACAACATCACGGAGGCGGATCCACCAGGAGTCGATGGTGCCGTTGACGGGCGTCCTCTCCTCCAGAGCTTTTTCTACGTTGCTGACAAACTGCTGTGTCTTTTCAGGGTCGCTGATGCAGCAGGTGTTAATGCATGGGTGTCCTCCTCCCTTCTTCTTCAAATGGTGCAGTTTCTTTGGTGTTATGCGCACCCTGCTAGCTATTATGGAGTGATCCGTGTCACAGTCTGTGCTGTGGTAGCTGCGGGTGAGAAGAACACTACCAAGATCCGAACGTCTGGTGATGACTAGATCCAGCTGATGCCAGTGGTGGGATCGGGGATGTCTCCAAGACACCTGGTGGATCTCCTTGCATTTGACAAAGGTGATGGTCACACACAAGCCTTGAAAGCAGCACAACTCCAATAGTCGCTGACCATTTTCATTTATCTTTCCCCTACCATGAGGGCAGAGGCAGGTGGGCCAAGACTTATGATCCACTCCCACTCTGGCATTGAAATCTCCCAAGAGGTAGAGTCCTTCGGTGCTATGGATCCTGGACACCTCTTTATCTAAGGCCTTGTAAAATTGATCTTTTACCTCTGGGGATGAGCAAAGGGTTGGAGTGTAAGCGCTGATTATGCTGACTGGGCCTGCGAGCGTTAACAGCCGGAGGACGAGTATTCTCTCAGTGCTTGCTGATAGAATCTCTGTGGAGGCAACGAGCGTGTTCTTCACAGCAAAGCTGACGCCATGCAGCCGGGGTTCATCCGAGGGCCTCCCCTTCCAGCAGAAGGTGTAATTTGCTTCCTTGATGGTGCCACTGTCAGGCATTCTGGTCTCCTGGAGGCAGGCGATGTCGATGTTCAGTTGAGCCAGTTCCCTGTCAATGACAGCAGTCTTCCTTGCATCCTCCATTTTCTGCAGGTCTGCAGTGAGACCGGGACACATAGTCCTGAGGTTCCAGCTTGCAAGACGAAGAGCTGGAGTCTTCTTAGTTTCTCTGATGGTTGTGCCTGCTGCAGAATTTTTTGACCCACTTTTTGAGATGACTCTCTAAACTCCACACACCCAGGTGAGTCATGGCGGGACAGCACCTAACTGGCTGGGGGCTGCCCAGCTTAAGGCGGACGGTAGCTATCCAGTGAGGCGCAATGACCTCTCCCACCGTCAGAAGTGGCCCCTGGCACTTGTTTCCTTCGCCAATCAGATTAGCTTATAATTGGTAACTACCACTTCCCGTGTTGTGTTGGCACCTTCTGGTGACCCTGGAGTGTCCTCTCCAGTGGTGCTACAAAGCCTGGGCAATTAGCGCAGAGGATTAGCTGTTGCCCAAGCAGCACACCCCTTCACTCCATGTAGCTGGTGAACCCAAGGGAACAGATAAGACCGATACACTTGGCACCATCAATGTCACAGGAGTTGCCGATTTTGGTGTCTGTCCGCCTTCGGGACTCCATCTCCGGATTTTCTGAACAGGGTTTACTCCCTTAGCCTTAACGCCCGTGGGTATACCCGCAGCGGAGGTTTGTGATCAGGGTTCCTTTTCCTAGATAAGCGACTGGCCATGGCTAACGAGCCCCATCTGCCCGGTTTCTATTTAACCCATAACTGCTCCAAGATTGCTGGAGTGCCTGGGCATGTTCCACCAGTGGTGGGCCTGCGCACAGCAGCTCTGGGGGTCTTGGTCCTCCGAGATCCACTGCTAATAATAATAATCACCATCATCATCATAATAGGCTTTAATTTTCCTGTATATAATTATAATTGGAGGCAACTTGAGGAAATATATCTTGCTTGGTCCATTTGTTCACTATTAAATTGCAGTATTTTCTTCTGGTAACATCAGTTTCCGTGATTATTCAACAATAAAACACTGTCTTTGGTTTTATATAAAATGAAGTTTGTGTGTTCCAAATGGCCGTTACCCTTACCCCCTGCAGAGAAGGACCCTTTGGAGTTCTCACTATGAGGGCTGTCTCCTTCAGACGGAGCAGGATATAGTCATGATCACTTCAGAATAAACCACAGCCAGCGTCTGTCTATGATTTTGAACAGTTGCGCTTCCTCGTTTGATCTCAGACTCAAAGTCGACTTTAAAGCCCATATTGTCTCGTCAAACTTTGAGTCGGGATGGTTTGTTCCCATGTGCTGACAAATGTGGGAATTCATTTGTCTAAAGGGACCAGAGTATTTATGGCTCAGTATCGTCTGTTGCCTCATGAATGAGACCTTTGTTAGGTCAAACCGTGAGTGTGAGAGTTCAGATTTTCTCAGGGTTGCCTTTACTTGAGCATGTAGTCTTAGCAGACTGCTTCCTGATTCAACGTAGCCCATGGGAGCCACACAATACTGTACACGTCATTGTAGTTCAGATTTCAAATGAACTAAAAAGAAATGCAGCTATTCATTATGCTGCTTCAGGTGTTTGATAATATGCTTTGGCTAATTGCTATACGTGAGTGAGTCATTTTTACGTCAGTCACTTTGAATTATGAGACAAAACTCCATGAATACATGTGCGAAGCAGACTCTAGCACAGCGGTTGGTCTATTGTTAGGTCTAATTTTTTTGTTCTAGTCACCAGTAATCTTGGGAGAGGGACATAATCAGGACACACTGTGCTTCTCACATTATGGCTTTGGACTGTTTGATTGATTAAAGCAGAACAATGAAATGAGCAATTTGTGCTTTATTAAAATAAAGGAAGTCTACACCGCACTCTTTGTACACAGATGAGCATATGATACATCAGGAAAAGTGATTGCTCAGTAGGAGAAATGTCATGTAGTGGAGTAAAAAAAAACGTATGCCTGGCTTTAAGGTTGGAAAATGTTTCGCTTATGGATAACATTTGGATAACAAAAATATTAACATTGCTACTAACACTCTTGAAGAAAATGTACTGTTATGCTTTTTTCTAGACTGATTTACTCTAAGACTGAACTTACTCTAATTTGCCCAGCTGTGGCTTGGCCTAGGCACAAGTCTGCTGGGCGAGTGATATTGCTTTTATATGACAGTTCCTATAAACAAGAAATTAATATTGAGTAGCTGACATTTCAGATGCAATATGAAACTTTCTGTTTATTTTTGCTCTGCAAGAGGAAATTGATCTCACAGAAACCACATTCCCTTTATATCCCTTCAGCTAGCTGGCTGACATTGATTTGTACATTCCCTTAGTGGTGCTTCTAGTAAAATTGGCATCCTTTCTTCCTTTTCATCTTCATCTGACAAGCTTTCAGATTTTAAGCGAGAAGTTCTATTCATTAAAAATGTATCCTTTGCCATGCCCACTGATGATGTCACTAAAACTGCACTAACCCGTTTCGAAGCAGGAAGTGTAATTTTACATGGCGAACACCGACGAGGGGAGTGATAAACCAAGTGAAATCTTCTAATGCGGTTATAGGAAATATCAGCACTCTTGGAACACCACTCGACCAATCAAATTAGTGGACTGGAACTGTGTTGTGTAATATGTTTTATAACCACAGCAGTGTTAAATTCCTCAGTTTGGTCAGAAGGTGTTGATTAATTTTACTATAACAGCAGTTCTGCCAATAGTTCTGGTTGTAAGTCAGATCACAGGTTTATATTATCTACTTAGTCTAATACATTTATTATTCCTATAGTAACAGCTCATTCACAGGAAATTAGAGCAAGCCCCATATAATCTACGCTGCACAGTACATGAACTAAAACTAAGTATGATCAGTGATGTGATATGATGCTTTATGTACTATAAAACAACCTTTACTAACGTCATCGTTAAATGATCCAGGTTGGGGCAGTGTGATGTAATCCAGTGAGAACCAGGGCCACTCTTACCGTCCCAAAGATGATTTTCCTAAAACAGATCACTATTCCTGCTATAGCAGAGCAGTATAACAACAATTACCATTTTAATAATGAAAACTTCAACACATTTTCTCTGTTACATCTAATGTTATTAATAGTCACCCCCCCACTCATCTTCACCGTCCATGAATATTAAACATCTCCTTACAGTTTGTAGTAATCCATTTCCTGTTAGGCTGTACAAATCTCTGTGAATGAGTGGTTACTAGAGAAACATTAACATATTAGTATGAAGGGAATATAAACCTGCAGTTACAATGCTGAAAATTTATCAGCACCTTATAACCAATCATTATTTGAGAATTCAGCAACACTGTGGTAGAAATACCTGTAACTTTACTTACATAAGATCAATTGGGGATAAGATATTGACTAAGATTATCGAGAATTTTTTCTTGCATGACGTGCATGACGTCAGTTTGGCATGAAACAGGAGTTACTGGTAACTACATCCCTACCGTTGTTCTTTAGTATGGATGATGAGAAAAAAGGAAAAGGAAATTGTGCTAAAGCTCAAGTCCTTTAATTGTTTATCTGTGATAAGTTTAGACCTTTAGTGTGGACAGATGAAAGGTGTTCAGATTGAGTGCTGGTCAGAGATCTGCCTGTAGTGTTAGACAGGAAATGAGTGGCAGTGCTGAATAAACAGGAGTCTGATGACCAACCTGGTGGGTGTTGCCTCATCCTAAACCTCAGGAAGTGGGAAATGCACAGAGGAAATGAGTGTCTGAACAGGAAGCTCAGCCTCGTCCACTCCACAACACCCACAACCTCACTTATTGTTCAGACCTCCACTCATGCATTTCATTCACTTTGATTTGAACAGGATAGTTCAGGCAAAAGTCCATCGGTTTCTCTGGAAACGTTGCATAATACATTCTAAAACTCGAATCCAAAATTAGATCAGTTTTTGTCTTGCTAGCTATTAGGATGTTTTTGCTTTAAATGAAGTACACTACTTAGGCTTACAGTAGTGGCATCTATAATTATTGGCATCCTACATGAAAATGAGCCGATATGCTAAGGATTTAAACACATGCGCAATAACCTAGTACGAAATAAACAATTTTTTATTTATTGTTAAAAAATATTTACAAAATGTTTCTTAGATATTTTATATCTTTTTAAATAATACTGTTTTTTTCTCCAAATTCATTCATTCTTGTACAGTATTGTTAATTGATATTAGTTTTGCTTGCTCTCTGTTTATATCTTTTGTTGTTCC
Organism: Chrysichthys cranchii; assembly: GCA_030068335.1. Lineage (NCBI taxonomy): Eukaryota > Metazoa > Chordata > Actinopteri > Siluriformes > Claroteidae > Chrysichthys > Chrysichthys cranchii. The sequence goes on along the minus strand of JAQMCW010000016.1, from coordinate 7,869,738 downwards.
CATTAACCAGTAATTGGTTTTTATGCATGTAAAGAATCCCTTCCTGAAATCATTTCAAAATGTAATGCCTGAAGTTTACCAAGCATCATTTATGTAGTGCACAATAAACAGTACATAATCAAGAAATTCTGATTTATTTTAATTACTTAATACATTCACATGCATTTGGATATTGAAAAGTTATTTTCAATTTTAGGGTGTGTTTTTTTTATATACTTGAAACTGTGTGTTCCTGATACATAGGGCATGGAAGGTGTTTTTTGGTTCTGGGTTTTGTTTTGTTTTTTGTTTGTTTTTTTCAGTTTTTTTCACTATATCACTATTACATAAACAATAGAAAAAAATTGTTCTATCTAGTTACCCACAATAATGTTTCTTGTGCCACTCAGGATACTGTAAAACTGTCATTTTCAGCTTCTTTACACATGTTTTCTTTTCATTATGTAGGCTCCCTAGTTATAATATAATTATAGTGATAGTTATATACGTAGGTATAAATCACTAGTCATAATATCACTTTTAGGGCACATACAAAAAAGAAAAATGCAAAAATAACGTATTCCATAAATTACATACATCTACTCAGTATTCTTTTTCATTTTTAAGAACGTCAGTCATTTAGCCAAAAAGGCAGTAATTTGAGTGACTAAAAGTAGAACATGGAAATGACCACAGTGTACTTAATGCAGAGGTACTACCCAAAGTTTCCCCTCAAAAAAACAAAAAGAATCAGATTTTCTTTTCTCCTAAAATTTGTTTTAAAAAAATTCCTATAGAGTAATAAGCTGTACATTGTTGACCATTTTTTTGGTTTTAACTGAAATAAACGGCATAGTACCTTCAAGAATTGTCCCAGAAACTATTTATCCTTGTTCTAACAAAAAACAAAAATACATGTTCATCGTTAGTACTAGTAACTACAGGTAATGTTAGTAAAGTTTTCATATGTGTATATACATGTGTACTTTTAATTGCTTTAAAGCTTTAATCATACTGAGCTGGGCACAGCCTTAAAAAGGCCATTAGAAGGTCTTTGAAGCTAATTGCATTCTGTGGTAGCAGTTATACTAAAGAGTAGGGCACTGCCATTAATCTTCTCAGTCGAGGAGAAGAACGTCTCCTAGATGACGTTCAGTCATCTTCGTTTACTACTGATAGTCATTTGTTAAAAGAACAGTGCTGTGTTTGTTATGGAGTTCTGGCTCTGATCTCCACTCCACACAGACGCACATTTCAGCACTGACTCGCTCTCAGGCTGAACAAGCAGACCACACAGACCCCGAAATCACAAAACCATGTGTGGGCTGAAGTGCACTTCCTAGTGAGTAGGCTGAAAGATGGCTTCCTTTGACTTATGGAATCAAAGTGACAGGGTTATTTACTTGGTATTCCGCTTCCAGCTAAAGCCAGCTTGTAAATATGTCCATGTAAGAAGCTGCTCTACTTCCGCCTGTGACGTGAAAACCCTCTGTCAAAATATTGTCATGATTCTAGCAAAGCAGTGCACGGCTCTGTGGACACATTTAAGAAGCAAGTATAGGAAGGTCAACATGCGCGGGTGTAAAGAGTCAATATTTGATTCTATTTTATAGTTGTATACATTTATCCTGGCAGGGGTGTTGAGTACATTCCGATGTTGCGAAAGATTAGATGACTTGCTTTCCACATTTCATGCTCATGGACATAGTTTTAACTGAAAAATGAACACGGTGTCTCTCATACTCTATGTATATATTCAGTGGTGTTTGTCTGACGTTTACTTCTTTCATTTAGTACTGGGGCTGGGAGGTTTTATACAAGAGCTATGAGGCTAAAAGTATAATACAAACTGGATGTCTAAATGATCATAAACAGTTTTGGAGAAAAAAACAGTAACAAGTCTGTACTAAAAAAAATCTTTTTGGCAGAGCGACACCAAACTATGCAGAAAACATTGTTCAATTATTTTTGAGCTCTGATGTGTTATAGTGTCAGCGTGTTGTACAGTGTCACCACATAAGTGACTCATAAAGAGTCACAACATATGTCTGTATGATAATTTAGGCACATAATGCTGCTAAAGTGGCAGCTGTTTTAACCAGTTTGATATGTTGTGGATTCTGAGATGCTTTTCTGCCCACCGCAGTTGTATAGAGTGATTATTCAAGTTACCATACACTGTCACATCAGCTCATACCAGTTCTGACGATTCTGCTCTGACCTGTCTCACTAACAAGGCCATTTTTAGGGATTTTCTTTTTCTAACCACTCTGGGTAAACTGTAGACTGCTGTGTGTGAAAATCCCAAGAAAACAACATTTTCTGAAATACTCAAACCATCCAATCTGCCGCTGAGATCACAGTTTCTTTCTGATTCTAAGCATACAATTAAGCTCTTGACCTAGATCCGCATGATTTTATGTATTGTATTGCACTGCTGCCAGTTGATGGGCTGACTGGATCAATGTCTGAATGAGTGGACTTACAAGCGTTCCAAATAAAGTAGTGTTGCACAAAAAGTAGTGAATGCGCATCCCAAACAGGAGTCTTACACTCATCACATAAGAGTGCAACTGTTTTATTATCCCCAGTGGCAATATAAAGTAGCTCACAAGCACACTGACTTAGGTTGACCTACAGGGCAGGAGAAGACCCAAGGTGTAACAGGTTGGGGCAACCCGACCTGAGCAGGCCTAATTAGCCTTAGACGTTCCTCTACAGTAAGAGCTTTAACCTGGTGGTGGATCCAGAGCCAATCGCAGGAATACTGAGGATGAAATGGGAATATACTCTGGATATTGGCAGTTCATTTTCCAGATACGAAACTAAAGGAGCAAACTTTGGACAACAAATGACACTCTCTGATTGACAAGCTCTGATTTTTGAGCTAAGGAGAAAATTGTGTAATGCCGTTTTGGGTTGAACCACTCTTTTAAGATGGGGAAACAAAAACAATTGACTGGAAATCAGGAAGTTCTTGATGACATTCCAATTTCTTTGAAGACTTACCGGTTCACAATATCGTTATGGTCATTTGCAGTAAATTTTGAAAATCTTTTGTCATCTTTCCTATCTTCCTGTCAGCGTGGGCTGTCAGCCTCCGCCAGTTTGGTAAATGATGCTGTTATCTGTCGTAAAGGCTGTTAGTGTATGAACCACAAGAGTTCTCCTAACACTGTTGACAAAAGGGCTCTGTTTACACGCTCTCATTCACATTCACTTCCCCTCATACTTACTCTCCTCCACACTCACAATAAGGATTCCATTGTGTGTCTCTTGACAAAATTATACAGTTCCCCTGTTCATGTTATGCTGTTCCCCACAAAACCATAAAGCACTTATAATCCTCCAAAACACAGACTTATTCAGTGAAACACTGTATTTTTGGCACATATTTCAATGTCTCATGTGTTGACGGGCGTGGGTCATGAGAAGCATAGTGTAATGCACGGTGTGATGGCCATATCTCATCATTTGTGGTTTGGATGACTTCTCACTATTCTTCGCAAAGTCATAGCTTTTACCTAATACGTTAATACAATAAAAATTATGAAACTGCATTTTTGTGCACTGCCTTCATTTTACATTAAATCTGTGGTGCTGTAATAAATGTATCCTCCACGCTACAATATACCCAGTGTTACCAGTTTATAACTCTTTGGCAGTGTTATTTCTGTTGTTCACCGGACAGAAAGGGAGTCTTTAAATTTAACCAGAATCCAGGATAATGGATCATGACCTTAAAATTGATTGTCAGAAATACATATTAACTTCCAGACTACAAAGTCCTGAACTTGATTATGAGGATTTTTATGATTTTTGGTAATGTTTGGTCCTAAAACATGGAATGGATTAAAAAAAATAAAAGCAACATACAAATAAATGTACCTGGAAATTCAAATTCAACTTCAATGACAAAAAAATAATCATAATGCTAGTATGCAAACATTAAAGCACTCTATATTTGAAGATAGTGGACATCTAAAAAAGGCATCTATGAATCTAAGAACCCATCATTATTTACTGTTTTATGAAAGAACCTGAGAGACCTTGCATTTATTATTCAGTCAGGTACTGTTTAAGAGCAACATCTGAAAGAAGAAATAGAGCCTGAAGGGACAAATTTAAAGCCATTATTTCAGCAAATGACACCATTGATTGATCCAGATGAGACATCAGAGACAACTACACTTGGTATAAAAGTATACTAGTAAAGAAAATAGCTATTCTTGGCTCATAAATGACACAAAAGCTCTGGAATATCCTTTTGTCCATGATTATATATACAGTACCAGTCAAAAGTTTGGACACTTCTACTCATTCATAGGTTTTTCTTTATTTTGACTATTTTCTACATTGTAGAACAATACTGAGGACATCAAACCTTTAAATAACACACAGTGAATTGTGCGGTAAACAAAAAAGTGTTTTAAAAATATATGTTTCATATTTTAGATTCCTCAAAGTAGCCAGTGTTTTTTTGATGACAGCTCAGTGCATGATTGGCATTATCTCGACCGGCTTCATGAGGTAGTCACCTGGAATGCTTTTCAGTTCACAGGTGTGTCTTTTCAATGGTTTATTAATGGAATTTCTTGCCTTTTTAAAACTTTTGAGTCCAGAAGTTGTGTTGTGCCAAGGCAGGGTTGGTGTAAAGTAAATAGCCCTATTCAATAAATGTAGTAATCCATATTATATCAAGAACTGCTCAACTAAGTGCACTAGTGTGAAAATAAGGGGGGATTACATAAAGGGGATTAATTACATTTGGAGCAAATTTTATTTGAGGCACAAATATTACTTAATCTATACATGTTTTTCAAATATTTCTCTTTTGCCATTTTTGAATTCAGTATAATGATTTTGGACAATATGACAGGTGCATCCAGTGACACTTATTTATTGGTTAAAAGAAATATAGAAAAATATGCGTG
>JAQMCW010000016.1:7829144-7844979 GCA_030068335.1 Chrysichthys cranchii | reverse complement strand
CTCTAAATTGGCCGTAGGTGTGAATGTGAGTGTGAATGGTTGTCTGTCTCTGTGTGTCGCCCTGCGGTAGATTGGTGACCCGCCCAGGGCGTATCCCGCCTCTCACCCGATGTCAGCTGGGTTTGGCGCCAGCTTCCCCCCGCGACCCTGAACAGGATTAAGCGGCAGAAGACGAATAAAATTCAACCAAGGGGGAAGCTTGGTTTTCTAGTAAACTGTTTAACATGAGACCTGCATAATAAAATGCCAGGAGCCACTTTGATTACCAAGCTAGCTAACATTCATCAAGTATATGGCCAGAAGTATGCAGACACCTGACTGTCACAGCCATGCATGGCCCTTCGCCAAACTGTTGTCAAATTGTTACGCTGTTCCATTACATTGTGCCTTAAGTGTGAATGCGTGCATGGTGCCCTGCGATGGAGATGGCGTCCCACCCAGGGTGTGTTCTGGCTTAGTGCCAGGTGGTGCAACAGGAACACATTCAGCCGATCATCTGAAGATGGCAGGTTTGAATCCTGACACTGCTGCAACCGTCAGTCTTAGAGTTTTACCTCGGACTGGTGTGAAGCACTGATACTGGACACTGGAGACTCCGTCCAGTCTCCAAAAAAAAAGAAGCCTAAATTACCTTTACAGAGAGAACTTCAGCCTACCAACAATTATGCATTTTTATTTGCGTTAAAAAAAATGTCAGTGTGCTACGTGTTATGGAGCATCCGCCATGCCAGTCCCTGTGGATGAGCGCAGTTGTATAAAACGAATCAACAGCTTCTGCGCAATCAGAACGGAGAATTCCTCAACACTGGCGTAAAGTTCATTATTACACACTGCTCACAGCAGAGCGCTTTGTACAACTGACTGAAGCTGAAGTCTGGAGGGCCTTGGGCCTGTTGCTGCAGCCAGCTGGTGTGTGTGTGTGTGTGTGTGTATGTGTATGTGTATGTGTGTTGGTCAGCCTGCCCGGATGCCATTGCAGTCTGATCCAAGCTATGCTGAGTGTATCTAGAGCAGGAATGTGTGGAATTTTCTAGCGTCAGCGTGGCAGCAGTGTGTTTGACGCTAAGCTGTGCAGTCAGTTGTGAGAGAGAGAGTGTGTGTGTGTGTGTGTGTGTGTGTGTGTGAAGTTTAGGCCTCTATCGCTTCCTGAAGAAAAAGAAAGGAGCGGCACAGGATGTCTTCTTCTCCCTCTCCTCTTTCTCTCGCACACGCTTATCTGTGAAGTTCTTTTTTTCCCGACTCTGGCTGTAACTTCAAAGTGCCTGCTCTGCTCCAAGCCAGCGTCTTGTGTGTGTTGTGTGTGTCAGCGTTTTTTTGTTGGGTTTTTTGGGGATTTTTTTTTTTTGCTCGGCATTTATTAGCATGTCAATGACACTCGGCCGCTTTTGACAGCCAGGTGTGCTGTAGTGAGGGGAAAAAAAAGATTTTCTTTTACCAAAGCAGCCACACATCAGTCACGCATCCTGCTCTCGAGTCTGACACAAAGACAAAGCGCCGATTCACACCCGGACACTCAGTCGCATAGAATAAAGCCTCATCAATCAAACTGGAATTTGATGCATGAAGGGCAAACATATTTTCATGATTTGGCCATTTCTTTTTTCATATCTTATTTAACTACCCCTAAATCATCACTGCTTACCGTTTATCATTTTCTTTGTCCACTTTCTGAAAAATGCAGTGGTATGTAAGTATGTCGACTGGTATAGCAAGCTCCGCCCTCTAGTTCTTGGACGGCATAACAGTAGGCACGTTTCCACCACAAGAAAGTTTTCATCGTTTCATTAGGTGTTTTTTGTTTTGTTTTTTTCCCCTGGAAGAAACCAGGATCAGATTTAATTCCTGAATTAATTCCCATTTGCAGTTCCTGCTCAAGGTGCAGGTGCAGGTACTTTTCCGTAGACCAGGAACTGTTCCTGAGCTTCATCCCTCTGTTCGTTTCTTTTCATGGACATTTCCCTGATTTCTCCCTAATTTAGTCATGGCCAGTTCCCACCCATCAGACGGTTCTCCCGTATGACACTATTGACATCATTGATCAAACACAAGCTTCACAGATGTCCGTTTATATCTGAGATGTCGTGGCAGAAACGGCAAATCTCCAACATGATCAGACTTGTACACAGGCTTCTACACATCTTTTTTCACGTAATTAAAAAATGTTAAACAAAAACAAACAAAAAAAACAATTCCAGCTAACACTGTTATAACAGTATAAAGATGTTAACATGCCAGAGCTGTTGATTTTAAAAAATGTAAATTATATTCAAGTTTTTGTTTGACTCCAAAATATTAATGAGCTTCTGTAACTGTAACGTTCTACTGAAACCTCTAATCCCAGATACGGTGGGAACACATTTATGTCACGTTTATAGAAGGAGTCTCCAGTTTTAGTGCTTTGTAAATCAGTTTCTCCCCATGAGAAAGTCTTCAGAATTTTACACCTTTTATGGTTTCTCAGTAATCTGACAAGCTGCATGTGTTTTTTTTCTGTCTTATCTTTACAAGAGAAAAAAATAATAATAAAGGCAGTTTATAGCTGCTATAACACGACGATTGTCAGGCGCGAACTTGTTTTCTGAAACTTCCACAGCATTGAATGTAACTATAAAAGGATAAAAAAAAACCAGTATGACAAGTTGTTCTGTTTTATGTTAATATAAAATATCATGTCAACATCTCTGTTCTGTTTTGTATTCCAGATTTGGGACATGAGTGATGATGAAAGTATCTGAAGACGGATCTGCAGGTCAGCACTGGACGCTTCAGCCAGCCTGCTTGACGTTACCAACACTTGAGTAACACTCAGCTGGAGGTTAATATTACTCTTAATGTAATGAACTGATATGGATCCAACGCACACGTATTAAAGAACAACAACAATTCTGTTTATTCCAGTGATTCCTGTACAGTCTTACTGTCCACATCCAGGATAAAGTGTTTACTGTTCGTTTAATCAAATGTCAGTGTTAAATGTCCTAGTGTCTGTCCTGAACAGCTAATAAATATAATCTCCAGGTAAAGTGTCCCATCAGCATCCTTCCTTCAGGCACAAAAGACAACCTCAGATTCTGACTAACAAACATCTGACCAGCTGCTTTTACACACTTACATCTGTCTGGGTATTGTACAATACAACGATAGATTCCACACCTGGGCAGATGTAAAAGGCACTAAAACTAACGGATGTACCAAAATTATATTTTGCTCTGTGGTCTTAATGAACATGAATGATGTTTAAGGCTTGGATTTTCTATAACAGCAGCTCTGACAATAGATCCAAATGGAATATAAATCATATTTGGTTCAGGACCTAAATTACCACAAACCATCTTGCACGTAAATCTCCCTCAGTAGTCAGTTGACCAGAACAGGCTTTATATTTAAACGACAGTGAATCTGGTGCTACACAACTGCACTTTTGGACCATATAACACATGGCTGTAGATGTGGGTTAGTTATAATGGCACTATCGAGTGTCACCCAAACACTTTTGAGTCTGGTTCCTCTCAAGGTTTCTTCCTCTTGCCATCGTCGCCTTGCGAGCATAACTCATTCCGGAGACATGTTTGTAATCCAAATCACTCATATATCAAAGCGGGTTTCCCCATAGGATATAATGGAAACTCAGATAATTCGTTCCACAACACACAAATATGTACATAAAAAGGACAAAATATAAAGTAAAAATACATAAAACGGTCATGAATTTCCCCACATGAAGCACACCTGTTCTGAGCACTCCCAATAGCGGCGCCTGTCAGAGAACTCGTGCGCTAAAGACTACTTCCTGGTTTTCCTCCACAATGCCACGGTGCGTCATATGTGTGGCGACAGGTGTACTGGATTGGGACTGATTGCGGGAGCTATAAAAAGACTCACGCAAGTAGTTGCCATTTTCCGCGCTCTTGCCAAGCCTTACTATACCCATGTTTGCTTTCTCTGGTTCTGACTATATGTTGACTATACAAGTGAGCCACAATCCCGCAGTGAGTGAGAGAGAGAAGCTGTGATCACATGAGGCTCGGCAGACGAAGCATATGCACACTACTAGTATTGCAAGACATCGCTCGTTAACGAAGTCAAAATTAATTAAAAATTTTTGCTCGTCTTGCAAAACACTCGCAGACCAAGTTTCTCACAATCCAAGGTTCCAGTGTGTGTGTGTGTGTGTGTGTGTGTGTATATATTATATATATATATATAGATAGATAGATAGAGAGAGAGAGAGAGAGATAGAGAGAGAGATAGATAGTCTGGTGAAGATATGGTGATTTAAGTGACAACAGGAACCATCTTAAGAACATTCCCTAACACTGAATGTCACAATGGCCTTTAAATTGTATGTCAGTCATCAATAATTAAAGAAAAAAAAGTTGGTGAATTGTCATGTCATGCCGTTATGTGAAAATACTACACTTTAGCTCATACGACACCACACCAGCGTAGGTTATTTCCATACATCATGGTCTGTATACTTTTCAAATATGCGTCAATAACACTACTACCCCTACACTCTGTAAAACTTGCCAGGCCAAATTTAAAGCAGACGTTCCAGTTCCATAAATCTGTTTGACAGAGTCCCCAGACATGTAAAATGAAGGCTTGGACAGAACTGAGGAATAAATGATGAGCACTGTAGTCATTCATAAACTATTGTATTGTGAGAACACTGTAATCCCTGATAAACGAGCCGTAAGATGTTGTGCTGCAATAATTCATGCACATGCATAAAGCGTACTATAATTACTGGAGTGCAAACCCAACGCATCCTGAGAAGCATTTACAGAATTTTCCGCAACGCTGAATTTGCCCCGCAGTCATCAGTCACTAAACAATCTCTAACAGAAATAATAAACATACTAAAAGTATTTGATGATGGATTCCATTTACCTCCCATATAGCTCACCCTGTAGAAGTGTACTTGGGCTGAAGTGCTGACGGGTAGCAAATCAACATTGTGGCTAGAAACCTAAAGAAAGAACAGTCACATGGTGTAGTTTAAGAGCTCTTTATTGTTCATCAAGGCTACTTTAAGTACAAAACAATGGCCTGCCAATTGGTTTATTCAAAAGAGAAACAAGGCCACAAAATGAGAGTATAATACAGATTTACAAACCATTCAGAAACACACTAGCAGTGAAAGATCAAAACGTTCATTTCTAGTGTTTATTCTTTTGGAAGAGCACATGATCCTCCTCCGATTTGCTGTTTTAATGGCAGTTAAACACAAACAATGTCAGAGTGGAGTTCCAAAATTTGTGAACCAAAAATGTTATTTCCTCATTTGGGTTGTACCCCAAATTCAACTAAGACATGCTTGTTGTCCTGAATTTGCTTTTATTTTTTAGCTGTACACTGGAGCTAAAATGCCAATGCAGCTAAGAAGTAAAGGAAGCCTACAGCCTGCAGTTCAGCATAATAAATGTGTGCCTCTAAATCTTCACACACACACCTCAAAAGACATTTGGCTCAGTAACACTATTTGTTCAGAAACTGTTTAGAATAAGTATGCAATCAAAAATGATATAAAACAGATTGGAGCGCTAACCTCAATCACTTTTAATGTATAATTCGTCCTCAAGACTGTGGAAACCACTGAGAAAGTCGCCGCTCTTATTCGAGTCTGATGCTAAACTGAAGGCCATTCAGCTTCTTTTTACCCACATTAGCCTCATGGCTCCAGTGCAAAACTGGGGAAGAAGCACATTTTGGATATCAAAGTTGGACAACATTTGTGTTAAAGGGGACACCAGCATGGATTTCTCTTCCAATGGAACTGCTCCTTTACCGATTAGTGATTTTTTTTGTTTGCCTCCATGTCTGACGCCGGATCGAGACTGCTCAGTAGCCTTCAGAAAAATAATACGCAAGTGGCTATAACGCAGTGTTTTCATACAATAACTGTGTTCCTGCACTTTGAACCTTTAACAGATATGTCTACAAATGAAAAAGATCAACTTTTTTCTTCAAAAAAAAAAACAAAACAAAAAAACCATGATTACAATAAAGGACAGGGAAAACAAATTAAATAGCTACATATCATTAACAAATTAACTGTTCCTCAAAAAATACCTACGATTTTTTTTCTCTGTACATTCATTACGCACAGCGTAATGATGGTCTTATAGTTACCTATCATTTTTTTCTTTTCTTTTTTGTTTTTTTAAATGTGATTTACCTACAGTGTGTAAGGTAAATGTGTGTCAAGAAGAGCGAGTGAGTTTCCTACCTAGTAAAATGGTAGTGAAATGTATAGATATTGACCTCAATACACTTAGTGTCTTTCCCTCTTTGATGTCCATGCATGAAGAGGACATGACGATGGCTGGATGCAGCGCATGACCATTTCCTCATATATGTACAAGGTGAAACAGTCTTCTACGTCGAGTTCTTTAGTAATTGGGATATTTTGAGTTAGTAATGATGCCAGTGTGGCAGCAAGCGCTCCGAATTTGTTCAGTTTGTCGAATGGTTTTGCTGGGATCTGAAGGAATGTAAGGACAAGCTTAAGATGAGTGACGCCTCGGTCTGAGCGGCACCTTTCTGCCGATTATTAGCTGTGCTGAAAATGAGAACTGAAAGCGAGACCTGTACTACGTTCCCTATGGGAGGAATGTCTTTCACCTCGGTACAGGCTGGGTGTTTAAATAAAAATAAAAAATAAAATAAAATAAAATTTAAAAAAAGGAAAAAAGAACAAGACGACATAATAGCTGCAGCCAAAACGTAGCTCACGATATTTTTGGCAGATTGTCAACTCTCAGCTGACCTGTCTGTAGCCGCGAATGTTTCAGTCACGCAAAAACACGCTAACAGCATCCTGTACCACGGATTAATATCATAAATGTCCACTGTTAATATATAGATGGCCTGTCCGGAGGCTGTCCTCTGTTATCTGGCTTCTACCAAAATGTATATTGAATAAAAAAATAATATGGAGTACAACTGTACCAGCAGTAAGTTTACCTAGGATTGTTACCGACAAAAATAAACTACAATCTGAGGAAAAGGCTACTAGTATTACGAATGAAATGTCTACATAATAATAGATACCAGCTATTAAAAAAAAAAAAAGAAAAGAAAAAAAAATCATACATCAAATCATGCACTGGTAAGCAATATTTACCCTCAAAACCTTAGCTACTCTAATGAAACCACAGTGCTTGGGGGGGGGGGAACGAAAATACCCAAGATTTAACTCGACACAGTCCAGTTGTCAGCACCCACCAGAGAAGACAGACAAAAAAGATGAAATCCCTCCCCCCCACCCCCAAACACAGCTCTTATTAATGACATAAAACATCACCCAACCGTCGTGTCAACCGTAATTTAATATATTGGCCAAGAAACGAGTCTCCAACACATAATTTATGGCCTTATAGTGCAAAAGACTTTCTGTCAAGGATCCACATGCGAAAACAGGGCAGCATGCGAGGGAGGAGCTGGTGGGAGCTTTACTAAACAAAACCTTCTCAGGATCATCACCTCCACTTTCTGGATAAAAACCCGGTTTCATGCTGAACTGTATCCGGTCACTTTCATTTTATTAAAAAAAAAAAATTATAATAAAAAAATTAAAAAAATTAAAAAAATAAACCCCCTCACAACATCTCAATTCTCGCCACCTTTACAAGCGTACGTTCATAGACAACCCGAGAGAAGATGTTTGGCTAGGTAAATCTCCCGCAAGCTGAGAGAGTGTTACAGGTATAATATGAGGCACAAGACACCTGGAGAACAGGCAGAGTGAAGAAATAAAAATTGGGCAAAGCATTTGCATCAGAGGTTTCTTTGGTATCTGAGGCAGGTAATTAGGATATTAGCTGACTCTCCTCTAAACCAAAATCACATCCTGCTTATTCATTCTTTTGTTGTGGGCCTCCACGCTAAACATATTTTTACACAAGAAAAAAAACAAAACAAAACAAAAAAAAGATGTCGGGATTATGTACACAGCTATATGCTAGCGCTGCCGGAAGCGGAGCTGGATCATGCTTTGAGAGTGAAGCGGTTTGGAAGGAGAGCGGGATGCTCAGCTGATGGTCCTCCGTTTCAGGAAACTAGGGATGGTGAGTGAATGATGTTGACCATGTGAGTGTTAGGTGAGGAGTCGGGGCTTCCGCTGGAGCCTCCCTTAGCTTTGATTTGGAGCCAGGTTTCTCCCAGAGCCTTGGCAAAGTGATCGTCCACCGAGCCGGTGATGGACACAGAGTTGGTGACCGGCTCCGGCTCTCTGTAGTTTTTCCCCAGGCTGCGGCGGAAATGCTCTTCGATCACAGGGTCACATGCTGTGTTTGCTAAAGCAGGAAAATAGAGAATAGAGATTTATTACATTGATGTGGAACTGAGTCAGTTCATTATAATTGGACTAAGTGAGTCTGCGTCAGCGTCATCATGCACCTGAACAACCGACACTCGTATGCCAATATACACAGATTGCTTCACCTGTTTACATTTAAATGACAATGATGGGTACTCAAGTTTCCTCCAGGTGCATTCTTGTTTCTAGGTCCAAATCATTTACCGGTTTTAAGCGGAATTTACATCAAATCAATAAACTGCCGTTTCGGTCAGCTGCTTTTCTTTTGAATATTCTGATGATGTCAGTGTCCCAGTCACTGGCCAAGTCTTAAACCTTTAAAACTACACATTAGTGCACTAAACAGTTTATCAAAATATTACCACCTGCCACAGGTGATACAGATGGTGTACCATTTTTCATGCTGTGGAGTTCAGGACTTGGCCTCGAGATGACTGGAACAATCTCTCTATCATTTATTTGGGGGGGGAAAACACTCGTGCCTTTTGATTTACAAGTCATCTTGGCAGATGTTACAAACTTTGTGATCCTTTTTGAATTTCTGGCATTTCCAACCAAGTAGGTGCTTTGCTCAAATTCATAGTCCATGTAGTGAGAGATGACTAGAAACATGATTTATAAATCCCTGCTGAAGTAAAAGCACCCATGGATGGATAGCCAAGTTAATAAAATGACAAAAAGAGGACAGGAAAGCTTTGCGGTTACATAAGCCCTTCTGGAGTAAATTACACTGTGTTCAGAGGAGAAATGCAGGCTCCCAACAGAGAAATTGAACCTTATTTCCCATGACCCCACGCTCATTCTCCCAGTCTGCTGGAATCTAGAAAGCTGTTGTAAACACGACATCAACTACAATCTCTTCTTGAGCTGTTTTTAATGACCTTGGATGCACTTGGTGGTGGTGTGATGTAGTCAGAGTTTTATTAGCATCGCCATTCATTAACACACACACCTACAACATCTAAAGTAGGGTTGCTATCAACCTCATTTCACACAAAATACCTAGTAGAAGTGCACTCACAGTTCGAAGGTCTCCTGTAGTTGGAAGGCGAGCAGCCGTTGTGAGACACAGTGCAGTGAGAAAGGTTACAGTTACGATTGTTCGCAGGGGCACACGTGATCACCGACGGCCGATTCTGCGTACACAATACCTTGATTTAAATGAAGTCAGGTCATAACAGATGTCAGCACAAGAGTTCTGTTATGTGTCGTATATAAAGCAGAACCCTTTCCATTTCACTCGACTGCATGCAGTCAGATAAGTTTTCCAGCGGTATTTGCCAATATTAGAGACTTCAACAATCAGTTTTATATCAACAATGATCATGATCATTATTGCGAGTCACATATATTTACAGCTACAAAGTAGAGATGCAAAAAAGTACAATAAATATCTTTGCAAAATGCATTGATAATTGTGTGTGATAATTACGCATTAGGGAAAATACTGGTCAGAATTTTCATGAACGATGAATTTGCAATAAATAATAATAATAATAATAATAATAATAATAAAAATAAATCATGACCGCTGTATGATTTACCTGCTGGCGCTCAATGGGGCTGGTGCTGGGTGAGCTGGGGATCTTGGCGCTGCTTTTGGTTAGTGCGAGCGGCTGCTCCATGGCCAGGTTCGGCATGTGAGTGTAAATGTGAGCGGCGTGCAGGCGCTCAATGGGGCTGCGGCTCCGTTCACGAGGCTCCCTGCGGTAATCGCCATTTGTGGGCTTTCCTCTGAAATGAGAAATGGTCACTGCTATTAATACTGGCACTTTAGCACTGGTACATTATTAATACTGGAAATAGTGCTTTCAGAGGGGAGCTGGCAGGCTGTGTGGGTTCACTCCAAGTTTCCAAGTTTGTATGCAACCTACTGAAATATTTTGCATACATTCACCTAAATATAACTACCTTTCCATGACTGCCAGCTCATTTCAGTTTGCTTACGGAATGAAAAACCTGCCCTCATCAGCTTGGGCTAACGGGTCGAAGCTGCTTGTCTAGCTCCTTTCTATTATTTAAACAAAGCTGTGTCTATATTCAGATATTTCACTCATTTCTGACCAGAATGGCTTGTTCCCTAAACATACTCCCCTGTCCAGTCCTGTTCTTGTCTTCTTTTCCTGAAAGAACTGACACGTGTGGCGTTTTGGGTTTCGGTCCATCCAGAAGGGATAGTTTCATGCTGCCAACCTAGCTGAGGCCCAGAGAAGGGACTGAGTGACTTGTGTACACTTCACAGGAAGAGAACTTAATACCCTTCAGAGAGCACAGAGCAGGCCTAGACAACGGGGCGGAAACAGGGGGAGGACGCGTTGGATCGAATCAGGTGGCAGTAGAGGCAGGAAGAGCTTTTAATTCAGAATTTAAGAGGAACATGGCTCATCAAACATCAATATTTTAGAGAGGACTCGCGCAAAATGTAAATGTATATCAAGAGACTGCATGTGATTATGTGCCAACAACTTACGGTCTGTAGACTGTTTAATTTTAACATTTACAGTGTCCAACATCTACATCAGTTTTGGTCCCTTTACATTCAGCAAGTCTTTAGGGGGCTTAGGATCAGTGCATTCAATATGTATATTTATTTTTTTCCTTTTTAACCATGTGAACTGTGATCACTGAAATAGTCTGTTCCTTGGCAACTAAGCTGGCAAGGAAAGCACCTGTGAGTCCACTGTTGTGTCGGCCGGAAACATTTTTGCCCCCCTCCACACACACACGCGCGCGCTCACACACACACACAAAAGAAAGAGAGGTGCTTTTACTTTGTGAATTAAACCTGCTTGCAAGACACACATGCTCCCTGTCCCCATTTCACTTCAGCTATTCTGAATGCTCTTCTAAACAGAGGCAACTATTTTTCTAAACCGAGGGATCCAAAATGTAATTATACAGGTCACGACAGTTCAGGCTTTCCTGACGAGCCAGAGAAAACCAGGCCTGGGCTCTAAATGCAACAATAGACCCAAATACAAATGCTGAACTTCTATCTTTGGCCCTTATCCCTAAGTAAACAAGGAAACTAGAGAAATGTTTGTCGAGAATGTAATATGGTGAAATACTGACGGTTGAATCTTGCATTTAGGCTGAATAACGATCAGCCGTGTTGCTAAAAAGAGCGATAGAAAATTCAATTACTGCTAAAGAAAATCTTTGAGAGCCTCCCTGACAATGTTTCACGACCCTCTACAAACGTAAACACCCAGGGCCTTTCCAACTTGCTGATGTTCTTTTCATGAGAATCTTTCATGAGGGAGCAGATTGCCCACATTCGGTTGTCTTTCTTTCTCAAGACTGAATTGTGATCACAGGCAGAGAATAACACACTGTGAAGAGGATTAGAAATGCTTTTACAAACCAAATCTAAATCTCACTGCTTTAATGTCCTTGTCCCTCAGCAATGGAACAAGACTGGATTCGAACAAGGTCTGAATTGATTCGTGGCTAAAATCCTCGCAGTCTTGAGCAACATTTCAGCCAGTCCGTGTTTTTTCTTCTTTTTTTCCAGGCATTTCTGCAATGCTGGATTTACTGAACGAGCCAAGGTTTTTATGCTCATTATACCATCACACTTAGAAATAATAGTTACAACTGGGATCATAAAGCTTGTATTGTATATACAATGAATCCTTTTCTTTATTAAACTGCCTTCTAATGTTGCTCCAGATAAGAACATCTGCCCAAATGACTCAACATAAGTGCAGTGCTATTACACACAAAGGAATAGGAAGGAGTCATATTTACTTCTCATGACCCTTTCATCTGTTTTGATTAAGTAAGGCACAGAAAAGAGGTGGTGCTTGCCCAACTTTAATCTTTGCCAAAAAGCAAGAACACAACCCAGCGTCCTCCCACAAGAAAGCCTTGGGGCCCTGGACCTTGGCAAGCAATCGCGCGCAAAAGAAATAAATAACCAAGGCAAGGGGCACCATGAGAAATGTTTAGGATCTTTACCAACTATATCATTTATTAGGCATTAGGTGACTGCACAGAGTTTCAAAAGGCGCAAACTCTGAGACTGTAGGAATAAGGTTCTAGACTAAAAGTTGAGCAAAAACAAATGAACCAATAGCTCTGATCCAAGTGTAGGCACAGGATGGCACCGATCCATTTCTTTCTTCTTTTTGGTCTTTACAAGGTCTCGGGTTATGTGCAGTATACAATTAGTGGGAATAAGCTGCGGTGTCTTAAACTGGTTATTCAAAGACGCCCATTAATTTTAGAATCGCAGCAAACCGCACGGCATAAAATCATCAAGTAATATCTCAGCTACAGTATTTAAACGCTCCAATCTTCCATTTAACGCTTGCTTTATTGTCACTTTAAAAGTCTTAAGTAGAAATCCATGAGGAAGAACTCGAGCAGCCAATTACTCCCCTGAGAGAAATGATAAGCCGTAACTCGTATGAATTCAGATGTTTTTATGATTCGGATGGCTGTTGATCAGAGGAGATCTTCGAGCTCAGCGAGGTAGGCTGCCTACTTCAGGTTTTTATAGAGGTGCTCTCCACGCTGGGAGACTCCAAAGCAGAAGTTAGGCAATAAAACTCTGGATATATTCATACCATTGTATCTGAGAACCGCAGTGAAAAAGCCTTCCCTACAGTCTTGGGAGTGCTGTATCGTTCTTTATTATGGCAGTAGAAGCTCGACCCTAGAGATACAGGAAACATCTGGGACGAATCAAGGCGAGGCCGAACCACAGGATACAAACACAGCCTTGCACAAAGCGGAGATTGGAAACCAAACTCCATCTGATGTAGGCATCACATGCACCCTGTTTCCCATCAGCCATTCTGCAGTCAATCTGACAACCTTGACTGGTATAATCCTTATAGGGTACAGCAACAGTGGCCTATAAAGCACTACAGGTAGTGTGGGTAGAAGAATGCTCATTGGAGCCACTGGATCCATTACTACTTTAAAATATGTGCCAAAAATGCTGATAACGAACACATGGGACAGTTTTACAATAAAGATCTACACACTGAGCCATAAAGCCTGTAACCCACACTACTAGCGCTTACGTTTATTTTTTTTGGCTTGTTTTCCAAATTCTGACTGAGAATTTTCTTTTATACGCAAGTTACATATGACCGACACCAAATTGTTCTGCGTTTCATCATACTATACAGTGTCAGATTTTAGAAACTACTGAGCCAGGCCACTGCTGTAGAATAAGTTATTTTACCTTTAACAGTCAAAGCTGATTTATGCTGTTACTCCCTCAGTGCGCATACACCATGCCGAAATCGGCAGCTAACAATGATTTCATCAACCCAAACCGCTGTGGTGCTGGCTCTTCTCCACTCCCCATTTGGCTGGCTCCAGCGCCATGAGAAATACTCGCTCTGAAATTTCCCAGCAGGCAGCCGAGGGCTTCCACACGGCTCGGTCCTGGCTCGGAGTGAAAACCTTTACGACAGCACGCTTCACTGCTACGCAGAACTTTTAATAACAAAACTTAAGGTCAAAGCTAATTTTCATGCCTTCTTTAATTTCTATTCTGCTCAAAACGTCCAAAACATTAGATCACTATTATATACAAGAACTACATTTCAGGTTCAACGGATTTAATTCCATTAAAGGCCCTTTATAAGAAGTTGGTTATGAAACTAATCCTGAACCATTTGCAACACACACACACACAGTTTGTGGGCTGGAGGCTGTGTTTTAAGTGGACTGAGCTACGATTGAGGGACTTTTCCCTGCAGCAGAGGGACAGGCCAGAGCAGGCTTCCAGTACACAGTGGGCCCACAGGATAAGGGCGCCTTTGTTTTCAGCTCGGCAGTGAAAATGAGAAAACGGCCCCCGCCTGACTTTACTTTCAGTAATTCTCCAAGTAAAGGGATCTGCTCTGTATATCCCTCAAATGTTTGAATTCTGCATGACAATTAATGGAGACATGAAACATCACGCAGCCTAGGATTGAATTAAAACGTGCGTGTGGTTTTTTTTTTAAATAAGACCACCAGCATCATATGGGATGCTAATTAAAAAATATCAGACAGTCCAGAACACAGACAATTGAAACGATGTCATGTTATAAGGTGCATCTCCTGTGAACAAAAGAAGGTAGTAAGGAAAAAGGGAGACTCATTTTCCCCAACCCCCACATCTATAACTCAGCTCTGCTGCAGGGCTTGCCCTTCCTCCTAGCACACAATAACAGAAACCTGAGCTGCCTTCCTTGTTGCCTCAAGCCCACGGTGTCAGGTGTCAGAGAGACAAACTACTCATAAATAAGGAGGCTGTGAAAGAGTACGGGCTGGAGAGAGAGAGGTGAAACGTCTCAAACGCGAAGCAGCACAAAGAAATGAACTTATGTTTATGTCGTCTGCCATGAGATCACACGAACTAAATTAGCAATGAACAGTTCTAGAGAAGGGAGACATGCTGAAACATGTTCCAGAGTCCTGCGTTTTTGTTTTTTTTTTCTACTTGCTGACCGACAGAGACCACAAGAAACAGAAGCAGGGTTCAGAACATAGAACAATGCGCCTTTCAAGACTTCTGAAACTGCGACAAATCATATTTATTCATAAGCTGCCGTGGTTTTGCTGAGATGTGCAGTTTTGCACACGTTCTACAAGCTTGGGCTTTGGAAAAATACCCTGCACGGCAGAGACAATTTTATACTGGGTATAAATGAATTCTTTTCAGCCTGGGAATCGTATTAACGTGTCAGGACGTTATGATGTGGGCATATGAGAGAGAGAGAGAGAGAGAGAGAGAGAGAGAGAGAGAGAGAGAGAGAGAGAGAGAGAGAAACACATTTATCAAAGAGACTTGCTTGACTATAATGGCAAGGGCCTTGCAGGTTGGAAACCTCGTATTTTTTATTTTGGTTTAGGCAATCAGGAAGTCGTGAACTGTAAGGGTTGGTAGCAGTGCTGATCCTCAGTGGCAACAGCATAATACACAAACATACTATTCTGAAAAAAGGATTTTTCTCCAGCACGAACAAAGGCCGTTAATCCTGATCCAAATATCATTCATGCACTGACGGTAAATAGAACAAAAGTCAGCCGCATACAATAAGCTTAATAAACTGAAACTGTATCATTGAGAATACAGATGTGCTTGGGTGGAAGCACTGGTACTAAACTGTTTTAATTATGCTGTTAAATGCTTTAAAACATCCCATTTAGAACCATACAACTGATTTAAAATCATACATGATTGTGTTGTGGTCTTCAGAGGTTTAAAAAAAAAAAAAAAAAAAAAAGACACTTCTGCATTATATAAATATAGTTATTTACTGCGACGAAATGAGAGTCAAACAGTACTGGTTTTGAAAATCTACTAGAGTGGCACCGATACCAGTATCGGGCCAATACTTTGCTAAAATACTCGTATTCGTACATAAACTGCCGATATCACTCCTATTTCACAACATCAAACTGATTGCTTTACTAGGCAGTGTCTTACCTGACTTCAATGTCTAGGGGGAGACAATGAGCCGGAAAGTTAACGGAGATGCGATCAACAAGTTAGTGTGACTC
>JAQMCW010000016.1:7805494-7829044 GCA_030068335.1 Chrysichthys cranchii | reverse complement strand
AAGTCTAGCATCATATAGTTGTGCTCACTGTTTAGGTGGCTGTGTTTACTGTTAGATATGCAGCACATTACATTTTCTGGTCATATTTACACTTTGTCTGATATGATGACTGACTTACAGAAGGTCTTTTTGTTAAAGCCAGAATGATTAGTTTATTGTTGGCCTGGAATAGCTTTCTGTTAATCATTTTTGTATTTAGCCTTAGTAGGCTTGTTGTAATCTGCAAAAGAGAAAATCAAACCTGCCTCCAAATTGATTACACTTTCATAGAAATCCAATTTAAGAAGTATCGGTATCAGTAAGTACACAAATAAAAATACTCGTACTCTTATCGGTTTGTAAAAAAGTGGTATCGGTGCATCCCTAAAATCTACAATCAGTCCAATCATCCTAGAAGTGTAATAAATGTTCATCTGAAGCCTGGCTGAAGTGTAGACGATGGTGACCTTCAGTTTTTAAAATATCTTCAGCACATCTCAGTTCTTTCATATTTCAGAATATTCATCTTACAGTTTTGCAAGCCATAAAGCTGTGAAAACTTTGCTGCCCCATATCTCTAAAATGGGAAAGTAATAAAAGCAAATGCAAGTCAGGGCTGACCGATTTGAAACAACCTCATTTGGAAAGTGCAGACAGAAATACTTTGCCATGCGGGGAATGCACCAACTGTGAGAGCCTTAAGGCCCTGAGTGCTTCCGTTGTTCTCTCTCCCTCTCCCTCACACTTGTGCCCTAATTTGTGGCACACAGATCTGCCTTGCACCGCAGTGTGTTATTTGACACGAAACTGTCATGTCTTGTGTCTCATGACTGGATGCTGCTGTTCCCAAAGCTGAGCAGAAATGTAAGGAATGCGCATGTGCTCCACCACAACAGAATGAAGACGCACCACAAACGGGCCACGTGTTCCACTTGCACTGCTGGAATGGGAGGAATTCAAAAGCATCAGCAATGATGCCATCCTTCAGTCCTTCCCCGAGCTGCTTTTCTTTTCCCTTGTATTTTGCTGCCGAGGATGTTACCTGCATGGCTCTTGTTCAGCTTTTACCAGAGCTCTTTGTTGCTCCTAATAAATGCGTTTGAAAGTATTAGCTGCCTTCTAAAGGTGCAAACGTGCTTCACTTTCACCACCCGTATGTGCGTGTACGCAGCTGTTCCGCGAGCAACATTGTTCACATACTCGCTCCTGTATCTTACGTACATCTGGAGGATTAAAAGCCGTGTGTAACAGAGGGCACGTCAGAGCCAAAACATCCCTATCCATCTGGTTTCCGAGTCTAACTGTGTTTAAGGTTGCTGTGCATGAAATCATTAAACAACACTACCGAGCTCTTTACTTTTGGTCGTTGGCGTGACTGTGGTCAAGATCTGCATCTGAAATCAAAAACCCTCACCGGATAGTCAAAAATGTTTACTAATCCAGAAAATAAAGACGACTAGCACTCGAAACAAAGATGAACTTTGATCAAGTACAACAGTTTTTAAAAATATAAAGGCTACCTGTAGCTGTTTAATTGCTTGTGGACACTGTGTCTCATGGTGCTATACTGCCTCTATTTACACTGGTAATGCACCACATGGGCACGCTGCGTTCATTTCTAAGTTGGCACAGAGGCGACACACCAAACTGGAAGATCATCTTGCGTATGAATACTTAACAGCAAGTATAAATCAGCCTTGAAGGCTTTATTTTTGAGGGAACTATTGTGTGATGCTTCCGGTAAACTACATGACACAAAAGGACATATTCTGGCACTTAGGGTTCTAAAAGGGTTCTTTTCCCTGTTGCATTTTTGACCACTGCTCATGTGGAGTGGCTGTCAAAATTCTACCAGGCACAGATTTTTCACCAGGCTTATTTTGTTTTCAATACATACAGAAATTTTTGAAAATAATAAACATGGCTGCATGCAAATTGCATGAACAGCGCATATTACGAAATTTCCGCTTAAAAGAATAAAATGTCCAAATACACTGATTTGATCATGTAATGCACAACATAATACACACATAAGGTTAAAAGAAATAGCTTCTCACATGGCCTACATTACGCCCAACATTACGGCTGATGTGAATCGTCCATGCATGTACACATACTGTATGTTCAGCATGGACTGAAAATGTGATGCGTGTTACTGTAATAATGTTAATAGAGGCAGTGCATTACAGAATGTGTGAACATCAACTAGTGTGTTAAAGGAAAAGCAAATCATCGGGTGTATGAGATAAAACAGGTCGCACGTACAGGTGTGTGGCGAACAGACGACTCATCTTGGCCACATGCTCGTTGTTGGGGTCCATGCTGTCATCGTTCAGTTCAATGCTGTGCTTCCTCTTGCTGGGGCTGATGGGAGGAGGCGCTGTCCTGTGGTTACTGACTGTAGAAGACATGGGCTGCATTCTGGACTCGCCACGCAGCGCCGCCTCGCCTGTGCAAACACACAACACACCTGATATTAACACCACGCGATCAGGGGCTCATGAAAATCAGGCACAAAAAATATTCAGTATTACTGTAGTCAGTCCTGTTGTTCAGTAAGGTTAATATAGGAGCATGACGTTGTGCGTCTCTGGCAGGTGCTGGGACTTCTCTAATGAATTTTTCTAGTAGATCGTGTTTTATTATTGTGAATGACGTCTCTTCTAAAAGTTAGTTAGATTATGAGAAGGTAAAATGAGAATGTCCTCATTTGTGCCAGCTTTCACAACCAATTTCATATTTCTGTAAAACAAAAATGTCATTACAATGCAGCAAGTTGATCTTTTTTCTCTAAGCAGACAGAATTTATGGGCTGGGAGCAAGTCGTAGGCTCCAGAGAGACTCGTTGTCCAATATAAGACTAACATTAGCCTAGAATATTTGAAGAAGGAAAAAAGTAAAAGCACGCCGAGTAGCACATCAAAGTCCGGCTTTGTTCTTTAGATCTGAACTGGACCACCATGGTGAAGACCAGCATGACATTACGCTTATGAAAAAAAGCATCTTTTAAAGCGCCTGCAATTTCAGATTTGAATAGCAACACAGCCGAATTAACGCCGTTTCACAGCCATTTCAGAGGAGAGCTGCTGAGAACTGGGGCCGCATATTTACAGCACAGTGTGTGGGAGGAGAGCAGGAAAATTACTACTGGCAGTGTGGAGCAGCTGGGACTTTCCACTTGGGATGAGGTTAGCTCGACTCAGAATCAACTTTTTTTATGAGATTTACTGAGCAAAATCCAAGTTCAACAGGCCTATTCTGAGAAACCCCGAGATAGCAGGCTGCTTTTTCTCCTCTTTGGAGAGCCTTGATATATCTACCTCACTTGAATGATGCAGAATCACAAAACATTCTCCAGACTTTTCTACCATAAATAGCTGAGTGCAAAAACTGTAAATCTGCATCAGGCAGAGGTGACTACAAGGCCTCTCCCACAACAAGTGCCCTATTTTCCTGACTGGCATGTTTCAGCTCGTCTGTCTCTGCTCCATGGCAACACGAATGACATCATTGTTTTTTTGGCAGAAGTCGCGAGTGGGTAATAGAGAAAAGATAGCGAGCTCATATGAGGCTTAGAGAGACCCTTGACACATGATAGCTTATTTGCATTCACCTCCAGAGAGTCTTTTCAATAGTAGGTGGGGAGCAGGGCGGCGTCACGGGCTATTGTGATACCGGAGAGCGATCCATTAAGACCGAATTACAGTTTACAGTTTGACTCACGGGTGATGGAACAGAAGGGAGGAAGTTTAACCCATTTTCAAGCACCTGAAAGTGTCTTTGAAGGGCAGGTTTAAACCGGAGGGTCTTCTCGAAGATCAAATCATGGCGGGATCGCTTGATAGGAAAAACAAGCAAAGATCAAGAAGCCGTGAGATCTTCAGGTCATTGAAGAATTCATCTTTAGCATATTTAATGAGTTATACACCGACGGCTTGTTTCGTGAATAAACTGGGCTTTCTAGTGCTTTACTCATCTCTGATGAGCATTATACAGTAACCTACACTGGGAGTCATAAAAGATCCCGATCAGTGTCAGAGGAGATGCGCTCAACCTCTGATCTGCTGAAAGGCGCTCATTAGGAGCACAAATGATCAAAGGCGAGCGCTTCTAAGGACTTCAAACGTCAGGTCAGGATGGGATTTTGTTACAAGAGTGAGCCAGCCAACCAACCCCCACCATCGCAGTTACCACACACCTACACTGCTTTAGAAAGCAGAAAAGAAGTTAAGCCTTCTTTTGGCAGTCACTGTGAGAGGGAGCAGAGACACCCTGAGTCTTAAAACGCTACTGGGTGAGTTCAAAGAGGGGGTGGATGCGAGTGCTTCTAACTCCGTGATCATACTATAAATGTTTGCAGATAATGATATTTCCCCTTTGCCTGAAATATGATCTGCCCTCACAGCCAGGCCACTGCTACCCATTCATAAGGCAGACAACAATCAAAGCTCTTTATGTCTGAAATGAATGCCTGGAGTGAGTGGATAAATGGGAGTCCTGGCAGGGGTGGGTCGTGTGTCTCACCTGTTAGCTTTAACGCCTTTGTTCAACTGAAAAAGTGACAGTCAGCATTTTGGTCTGAGCCAACTGAGCTTTGGTGAACTTCAGCTCTGCTTGCTGACATACGACCCTAGAATGCTGTATCTGTACGAAGGGTCTGGCGGCCCCGCAGGGGTGCAGCTATTAAACCAGAATATAAAAACCAGAAGGAGCTAGGCAGGCATCTTTCTGACACAGTAAACTTAAGTTGTATTCTGTAAACTATTTTGTAGTTTTCTCTCATCCCAAGTAGAAACAATAACTCAGGCCTATATGAATATATAAACTTCTGCATTAATACACTGTAACGTACCTTGACTATGTAAATAACACGTTTTAAATAATCAACCAAAGAAGCCAAATAATCAGTACCAGCGTAATCTATGTTGATTCCATTCTTTAAAGAAATTGATTCCACAACAACCAACATGAACAACTGACAAAAACAATAAAATCTGATTTAAAAAAAAAATAGCTTGCAACGAATATGAAATGTTACACAGTACCATTTGATAGTCACGACTGGAACTGACTGGAAATATTGGAGCATGTTTCAAAAAAAGTATGACCTCTTCGAAATTAGATGAACTTCCTGCATTACATTACACTGTTGGACCCATGATCTTACTCGTGTTTTCATGCAAGAAATATTCAAATATGTAATAATTAGTTTGTGGGAATGCCTGAAATAAAGGAAGGACAATATAACTGCTTGAGCTATCTTTTCTGTCCCATCACAAAAACATACTATCATGCTACTTTGGCCAAAAAGTTCGTTTTGTCTGACAACTCAATGGTCGAGTATGAGCATGGTCTCAAATTGATTTTCAAATCTCATGTCATGAAGCATGTGTGTTGGGCAGAGAGCAGCAAAATCATTTGAATCTGTGTATCTGGTAAGTAGTACAACCAAGTTTTTTAACCGACTAGCATTGCTAAGCACCACCTTATTTATTTTCCAGATCATAGCGTTTGTTCACATGTTAAGTGTGATGAGTGGTGTATATTTTTTTCCTCCACAAAACAGCAAACTGTATAGTCGTGTTACAGATAAAACATGTCAATATGTCTACGTTGATTGATCGAAAACAAATACATGTATATGCACAGCATAAGCCATTTAAAGGCAAGAAGTGCGACTTGGTGTACCTCTGTGTAACCGTGTTAATTAGACATCACTCTTTAAACTCGGAAGAACTGTAGTTGAAAAGCTCACAAGTAGGAATTTTGAGTTGAGGAGGTGTTTTTGACCTCTTGTCAAATGCAACAATATTTTAATTCTTGTTTGTGTCTAGTTCACATCTCCATCCTGCTCTTAGTTCACAAAATGTCGATCCCAAAAGAGAAACAATTCACTGGTTCCAAGCATTGAAAACTAAACGTCAACAAAAAGCCCGGCTTGAAATGAAGGTAACGCATACAGGTGCAAGAAAATGTACAGAACCCGTAAAACCGTACAGAATACTGTAACCCTGCATTAGTTTGGGGTCCCGTTTGACATGAGCACTTCTCATAGTGTGACAGAATAGCTGATAAGGGCCAGTAATACTGTATTGCACTTAGTGCCCAGTTATTGAATCATTAAATAAAGGTGCAGACACTGATTCTAATCGGACACATTTTTAAAAAATCAAATTCAGTGAATATCTCCTTTCAGTCGGCTTCTGTGTGGGCGCTCAAGAAAAGTGTTTGTACACAACAGTCGTTCTGTAAAAGGGGAAACAAAGAAAGTTGCTTGAACCGAGCGACACAACGCTGCTCCAGCCAATCAGCAACAGGGGGTGCGTTCCAGCCAATCACAGGACAGGGAAAAGGTGGGTGTGGTTAGTAGTGCAATTGCCTTGGAAATACAGGACCAATAATTTGGGGCGGAGCTTCTGAAGGAGCACTGAAGGGAGATGTGTATTTCTTTGGCTGTTGAGTTCAAATGTAAATGCTCTTTCTCCAGAACTGATAAGGCCGCCTTTAAAGGGACTGTGTTAATCCAACAAGGTTTTACGAACATGATTCAGAGTTACTGCTGTTTGATTGGGCTTGAGAAGGGCTTAATATACATATACACGACATTTTATATAGAGTTAAATAACCTTAACCTGTTATAAACGATAACTGTAGCCATCTTCCTGCGGCTTTACCTGGTGATGGTCACGGTGACAACGGGCTGAGATGATCAGCCCATAACTTACAATAATGTAAACGTGTCAATTACAAGAACTCACCATGCTGAACTCCACATTCAACACAGGCTTCATGTTCGAATCCCAATAATGCATGTGACCCACACCGATGATTACTACTGTGCTTCTGTACATAGCATATTACTGCGGTACACGTGCCTTTGTCCTCGTCAACGTGCTTTATCCAGGTACAGTAAGGGCTTGTGTACCTTCTTGCATTTACAGATACTGTTCATTCTTGTAGCATAGCTGAATAGTTCTGTTAGCCAGCCACACATTAGTTTATGACAGAAAGCTGAGTGCAGCGCTAAGCTCATTCTTACTGAAGACTAACAAGTTATCAGGATAGCAAAAAACCTGGCTGGTCTGAACTTTATAAATATTGTTAAATGACTTATGAACACTTCTGAAAGCATGAACAACTGCCGTCTTATCTACATTACTACACTTGCTTTACAATCGATTCATGCCGTCATTACATACTGAAGAAGTTTATAAAATATTCCTGGCAGATTGCCAATGCTGATTGCCGATTGTTCAAGCAACTGGGCCAAGAAGTGTCACATGCCATGCTGAAATAAAGCTACACAATAACAATAGTGCAAGAAATTGTTCTTTCATTGACCAAGATGACTGCATGTCAGGGGTAGCAAATCCAAAAATGCTTTTGGTGAGAAAAGGATTAAGCAGCGCGAGTTCATGGGATGAACCTAAATGCTGAACAAGCCGTCCGACCTATCGGCATGCACTTCCAGTTCTCGGTGCACAAATACCCAGCATGCTCACAGGCCTATTTTAAGAGATGATGCAGTGCTCTGGCTGCCCTGGAAGCTTCAGTATGTATAGCCATGTGCTCTGGCAAGTCTTTGGAGCACAGCAAATATAGCTGGAAGGTCTGCCGTGCTGCAGCAAGCGAAAAGGGCTGCGATTGTGTATTTACATCCCCTGTCACTGGGTCACGTGATCCACCAACTTTACACAACATACAAAGCTGTACAGTGAGACAGGCAATAATAGAGCTGGACCCACTCAACACCATCTCAGCCACATCAGTGACCTGGCCTCGTGCTTCAGCTAGACGTTTTACATCAACACACCAGGTTATCTCTGACTCATCCTTGTTTTGAGAAACATGCACATCAGCCAAGGATGAGGAGGAAGGGGTTTCTTAATCATTAAGACAATAAGCATTTAGCAAGCGGTACTTTGTATGTATAAAAGCTGAAGATCGTTATACCAGAATACTTGGAGATACATTCATGGTACACGATGTGCATCACTATATAATAATTTTCTGAGGTTTTGCTTGGAAAGTACCAACACAAACTAATTTCACTTTAGAGATTTTACTGATGTAATAGCACACGAACAATAACATATCATACTGCCCAAAGGTCATACTTTACTTTACTGTCTGAGCAATAACGGAGCTATAAACTCACTAAATTTTACGATGGGAAGATCTTTTGGTGATATGGTTAAAAAGAAAAAAAACGCATAACCAAAAAACAGTACTGTCGACACTTGACATGCCCAGTCTGTGTCTGTAAAAACATCCACCTACCAGTACATGTCTAGCTGACGCACTTATCCAAAGTGACTTACAAGTGAGTCACGTTTACACTCCAGCACAGAGATGAAGATCTGAAGATGAAGGTAAAGATCCTTCTACAAGGGACCTGAAGGTGCTCTCTGGCAGGCCTGGGGTTTGAACCCACAACCTTCTGAACATTTGTGCAGTCACTAAATCTGCCATGTCAGCTTTCTCTTCAGGTACTTAAAAGCGAAAAGGTCATTAAGTATTTAGACACTAGAGTTCAGGATTATAACAATATATCATCAATATTACGACGTGACATTGCAAAACATTTTTCTCAGAAGGTTCAAGTAAAATAGAGCTTCATAACACGATATGCCTTTTTTTTCATTAAAAAAAAAAAAAAAAAAAATCACCAAAAAAAAAAAGCGCCTTGAACTTCTCACATATCAGGTGGGTGGGTGCACGTAGGTGGCCCGTCCTGCTAGGGGTGGGGTGGTTTTTTTTTTTTTGGGCTCCGCTGTTGTACCCCACTACTCATTCAAATCTGCCCTGCCACCGGGGACCCAGAACCATCAGCTGTTAATATTATTACTATTATTATTTAACCATTAGTAACACTATTAGTATTAATATTCTCACCTTATTACTCACAGGTGTGCTCTCTCTCTCTCTCTCTCTCTCTCTCTCTCTCTCACACACACACACACACACACACACACACACACACACACACACACACTCTCAGATTTAAGATGATATGTCCTTCATACTGTCTTCTGTCCTTGTTTTGTCTTGTCTGTCCCTTTTAATGTAACTACTGTTGTCTTTACCTAATAAAAAAAAACTGGATGACTTACACGATGTTATTTATGATATTACTTTGTATTTTAACAAACGTAAATAAGGTCTGTCCTACCTAGAAGGCAGCATACGAAGACCTGTCTTCTATTTTTCAAATCATATTTGAAAGGCCACGTCCTTCTTGGAGGAAGCAGTGCCATATATTGGTCACCAAATAAACACAGCAGGTCCGTAGCACTATTTGAAAACTTTACAACAGCACATATTTAAGCACCATCCATAAAATATTCATAAGGATAAACTTCTAATGCATCAGTAGGAGTGGCCTGCCAAGTGTTTCCTGTATGGCTCTGTTCAATTTCAGAAATTTAGTCTACAGTCTGGGAGCTGAAGAAGCTCCTGGGTCACGTTTCTGTTCTCAACAAGTGATGGCTGACAACAGGAGTCTGGTACTGCATGGTACGGGGCGAAAAAAAAGCCTTATACCTTCCCCTCCACCCAGACACACTCAGTGTGACATCACACACTTTATATGTGAACAACAGCAACACATCAATCGTCCAGTTTGGGAGTTCCCAAAATGAAAAGCCAAGTGCAGGTCCAACATCACAACAGTTGTCCAAACGGTTATCTCGCTGAACAATGTTAAACTCATAGTACTAAAATATTACACTGATGTTAAATATTTTCAGCCATCCTTAAGCTACTTTATCATGGAAACCCAATGGCCCCACCACTTGCAGCTTTGTTCTGGATGGACCACAAGAACAGTTACAATATTTCGTAAAGTGTCCACAATTACAATATTGCGCCAGTTAAAAATCCCAATAACATTTATGCCTAGTTCAGCTCCACACACATCTAAACAAAACAGCAGGAACAAAAAGAAATTGCTCTCTGGAGAAAATTTCGGCGTAGCAAAGTTAGAAAAGTCCTTCAGCCCGAGGCAGAGGGGGGAAAAAACTAAATCTCTGAGATAAGTAAACACACACAAATGAGCCTCAGTGGTGTTAAAGAGCACTGGTTGTTGTGGGGTTTACAGACGTCTGTGAATGTTGCTGTTTGAAAACAGGAAAGATGTGGCAAGGAAATAGATCACCATCTGCATCATTAGACGGGGAATGTTGCACTTTTATCCTGACTCATAAAATGATGATGATTATACTGTGTATGTAACTCATTATACTCTGTATGTGCTTCTTCTACTGAAGCCAAACTTAAAACCTTGTCAGATATGGGGGGGGTTATGTCCTTGGGTTTTTTTTGGGGTTTTTTTGCTGTTACAAATGTGGCAATCACAACTCGTCAAGTCATAACGTCCACCATCATGTTTAAGTTACAGTACAGTACAGTACAGATAAAAGTCTGGTTCAGAAAACATAATTAAGCGCTTACACTCGACACGATTCTCACAAAAACACACACCACTTAAAGGGAAAACAGAAATCCCATGATGGAGAACTGACCCAGTCCCGAAAAGCATCTTACTGAGTGACTTACAGAGATACAGTGTGTGGGATGTGCTGTCTGATCTATAGCTACAGTCACCCCAAAGTAAGGAAAACCTGTATAAAGACCACCATTACTAACCTTTAATCACTATTACTGAGGATTAACATCAGTCTACTTTACTACCATGCCTTATTCTGTAGTTTATTTACTGTTACACTAATAACACTACATTAAGGTCAAGGTGAACCACTAGCACTTAGTTTTTATCCTCTGGAAAGCTGTGTGTGACCCTAATAATCTTCTGAAAGAACAACAAAACAGATCTTTGAGATATTTTTGACAGTGGTGCACTGCTGTAGACATTATCTGGTTATAAACCCTGTTTCTTCTTCTGCCTGTTGAAGTGAAGTGGGGGATAAAAGTGGACACACGTACATAAGAAAAAGAAAAAAAGAAAGAAAAGCAAAGAAAAGAAAAGGGAAAAAATAAGTACAGAACTTTACCGTTGTAGCATAAAATGCCAATGTTGTTGTTCATTTTGTCCAAATACTGGTAGTTCAACAGGTCCATCTTGGTAAAGAGCATTTATCAAACCAACAGGGGGAAACGCCAAAGTCGTGCTCCAGCCGAGCTGTGGAGAAAAGGCCCAGCCTTTACAAACTCCTCTCAAATGGCACTTCAACCCGTCTAGGGTCGAAAACTTTCACACGAGCTATTCACACGACTGTCGAAAGAGCAGAAATGGAGGGGGAGGAAGTTTAAAGCCGTTGAAATGAACTGTTTAGGGACGAAGAAGGGGGGGAAAAAATAAAAACAAGCGGATCGCGTCAGTTCTGCTCACAGCCCCGCTGTAAGTCAACTGTACTCACTGAGACCACGGGCGCGCGCGCACGGACGTGCACGCGCCGCTCTCAACCAGCCGACTCAAGCACTGCGCATGCGCAATACGTCCCCAAACGCCTCCGATGACAGTACGCATGCGCGCTACATCCCTCAACCCCCCTTCTTCTTCTTCTTCTTCTTCTTCTTCCAGAACGAAGGCTGAATCCCAAACAGCTTCCAAGTCCCAAAATAAGTGCACTCAGTGAAATAGGAAACTAAACACCCTATATGGTGCATTATTTGACCAGGAATGCTGAATCTAAAACATTACAAAGGAATTTCATAAAGTTTAATACAAACTCACTCATTAAAATATGGCTAAAGAAAAAGATTTACAGTCATTTAAATGGAATGGCAAATTAGATATGTGGAACATGTCACATTACCCTATTAAAAAGTTCACAAATATCAAAAGTTAACTTAAACCTAAAGCCATTAATGCAAATCAGATTCTTAAATAAACGTTAATAGAAGTGAAACACAGAAGCCAGGCTGGGGGATTACTTACAATACTCTAGTGCCCCCTTGTGGCAAACACGCTGTGGTGAATCAGCTTCATCAGAGCAGGATCTTTAAAGCCTTTTTAAAACTTAATGTGACTTATGCTCATATTTTTCACTTTGCACAAGATTACGGATGTCTGTGTGTGCATTGCTCCATGCAAGGTGTTAAATAATTAACTTAAATTCAGTTTTATAGCACTTTTAAACGATGGAAACTGTCACAAAGCCACTTCAAAGAAATATATAAACTCCAATGAAAAGCTTATTAATCTATAGACAGACAGACAGACAGATCCCTAATGAGCAAGCCTGTGGTGACGCCGGCAAGGAAACACTCCCTGAAACGACAAGAGGAAGAGTAAAAAGGGACCCCATCCTCATTTGGGTGTAATACATGCTGGGTAGTGTGTATTTGCATGATTAGCAAAGTTCAAGCCTGGGATTTTATTGTTATAAAACAAATTAAATATAACTGCATGAATTTACATATTAGTGCACCTGACTCATAATCAGGCAGATTGTTTCCTCTATACTGGCATGTATACTAGATAGAGACAATACAGAGGCAATACAGAGACAATGCATTCAATAGCAGAGTTTTAAAAAACAAGACCACAACGGATGATAGGTGAGCACAGCATTTAAAAATCTGAAAACACAAAACAGACGGTTGACAGTCAAACCAGCAAGACGACTTATGCCTTGCATAAGTATTATACCTAGGGTGTGTCCTTGTACAGTGTTTTCCCACACAGAGATATGCTGTAAGATTAGGTGTATCTAATCCTACTGGTTAGTCGTTATTAATGAGCATGCCTGACCAGTTAACACGGAAAAAAAAGAAGGAAAAATCTTGATGTTACATGATCATTAAATTGCACCTGGGACTAACAGCAAAGCTACTAAACAGGAAGATCAACAGAACTTATGATACCTTAGATGACGAAAAAATAAATCACTAACGGATTCACCATATCATACCCATCCTGTAATTAGTATATTTTATTCTATTCTATTCTATTCATTATTATTTATTATATTACATGATACACACGCTTTAGCACTAATCTCTTTAACAATATGCTCAGGTAGAAAAAGGAATAGTTCGGGTGCACAGGGAAAGCAGATTTCATGTCCAGGCTGTTCTTTTGGGGGTTTTTTTTGTTTGTTTTTTGCAGTTACCCTATGGAAAAGCATCTGACTTTTGCAAAATAAAAGTTTTAATTTGCGCTGTAGGATATGTGTAAACTTCATGCCCTTGGTGTGATGTTGTTGCATGTTGGAACTATACCACGTGCTTCAACATGCCAATAAAGGGCAGCGCAAAATCAGTGTACAAGTCTCCTACTTACTGCACACACTAGCCTCACCAGGTGAGGAAAGAGCGCCAAATCTTGTGGCCAAATTTTCAGCCAGCGACTTGCTGGTGTATTGATGATGATGCAAACATGACAACGTGCGTGTAGAATATGCACTGGCTGTCCATTTTAATAGGAACACCTGTACACCTGCTCCTTTACACAGTTTTCTAATCAGCCAATCCTGTGACAGCAGCACAATCCATAAAAATCATTCAGATACAGGTCAAGAGCTCCACATCAACCATAAGAATGAAGAAAAAGTGTGACTTTGATCGTGGTGTAACCGTTGGTACCAGACGGGCTGGTTTGAGTGTCTCACAAACTTCTGGAATTCATACACGTTATTGCTACAGTTGCCAAAAGCAATGAGCAAAAAAAACAAACAACAACAACAACAACAACAACAAAAAAAACCCACAACATCCAGCAAACAGCAGTTCTGTGGACAGAAATGTCTTGTTAATGAAAAAGGTCAGAGGAGAAGGGCCAGACTGGTGTGAGCTTATGGCAGCTCAAAATGGCCCTCTTTACAACCACGGTGAGCAGAAAAGCATAAGCTGCTACTTATGCCCCAATGAATCAAGCATTTCTTACTTTAAGCCACACCCTCTATGAAATAATGATATGGCTCGAAGATAATTATACCCAGTAAATACTTAGGGTAATGTGGTACCTGGAAATAATGACTTACTTAGTAATTGTGCATGTACAGTAATTCCAAAGACAAAAGCTCAGAACTAAGACTGACTGACTGACACTGGAGTACAGGGAACATTGTGTCCATTTTAAGGCCAACTATTCATTTAAGTTCAAATCTAATACCCCACAAAGATGTGGCTGCAAATACAACTCCACATCATCATGGAGTAGTGTCAGTATTTCCCCTTTGAGATGGGCTTTTTGTCCAGAGCAGGAAGCAGTCACTGGAGCTTTTACTCTTAATCATGCTTCTTTAGATTTTAGTCAAGAATACAGTAACACTCAGATTCTTAATAGGTAACACAGGGGACTTGTACCTACTGTATACTGATAGCTTTCATACTGTTCAGATTACATTTTTTTTGCATTTGTCTACTCACTTTGTGTCACTGCTTATCCAACCACTATTTAGCTAACATTTTCCATTGACCCAAGGTTTATGGCTTCAGCTTGCCATTTTGATTAAAAAAACAAAACAAAAACAACAACAACAACACCCAGAAGACTGAGTTGCAGAAATCATGTCAGCGAATCATTTTCTTACAAACGCTCCAATACATCCTGCAATTTCCTGTCAAATCCTGTAATCAGACTCGCTCTGGCTCAGAATCAGGTATTTAGATTATACACTTGAAGGCATACATTCAAACCATGACGTCAACAGTTTCATCGATTTGAATTATATTTAAGATTTTCAGCTCTAAGAATAGCTATGGTAAAAGAAAAGAAACGGAAAAGACAAATCAGCATTAGCTAGCCCAGGGAGCGAGTGAAAGCACCAATGTGTTGCCCAGTTCCATGTTTTAGTTGCCTGGATATCTGACAGAATTGGTTAAAAAGTGGTAGCTAATCAAACAGATCGTTATATGACGTCATAAAAATTATATAATATCAAAATACTATTTGAGTATAAAGTCCATGATTGCTGCCCAAGTACATACATGATGTGGATGCCAGACCATCACACCTACATGCATTTGCTGAGTAATAAGCTCCATGTTTCTAGGAAGGTTTTCCACTAGATCTTCTAGCGTGGTTGTAGAGATTTGGTCATCCAGCCACAAGAGCGTGAATGAGGCCAGGCACTGATTTCACGACGGAGAAGCCTGGGGTTCATCTCAGAGGTGTTCAGTGGGCCACTTGCAATCTTCTAGTCTAACCTTAGTAGACCATGTCTCCATGGAGCTGGCTTTGTGCACAGGGGTGTTGTGATGCTGGAACGGGTTTGGGCATCTTAGTTCCAGTGAAGGGATATTGTCACGCTACAGCATAAAAAGACATTCGGTACAATAGTGTGCTTCGGACATTGTGGCAAAAGTTTGGAGAAAACACACATGTTATGGTCAGGTGGACAAACATTTGGCCATACAGTGTAGCTAACATTATTTTAAATATCGTGTTGGGTCGTTAAAATTAGGGGGCACAACAGATAGCATGGATGCCTCAAAGCTCCAGGGTCCCCGGTTTGATCATGACCTCGGGTTACTGTTACTGTGTGGAGCTTCTGTGCATGTTCTCCTTGTTTCCATGTACTCTATGTTCATTGGTTTTCTCCCACATCCAATACACGCCAGTAGGCAGATCGACTGCAGTAAACTGCCCCAGGTGTATATGTGAGTGAGGTGCCCTGCGATGGACATGCCATCCCAGTCAGGGTGTTTTCTGGCTTTGTGCCCTTAGTCATTTGGGTTTATTCAGACTCCATCTGAACGAATGATTATTAAAACCGGGAGCTGGGCTCCCAAGTGATGCAACAGGAAAGTCTGAATCTTGCTCAGCTAGCTCAGGCTGTGAGGGATGGCATACTGTCTCTCCTTGGTCATTCAGAGCAACACTAGACAATCGAGACAGCACATTCAATCAGCAGATTGAGGTTTTCCCTTTTTTTTCCCCCATTAATCAGCATTAATGTGTTTAAGTATAATTATTCAGTAATGCTAATGATACAGTTACAGTTATGTTTAAGTTCAAAATGGACCCATTTCAACCACACAATTTCCAACTCACTGGTACCAATTCATCCCTAAACGTAGGTGCAGGAGTGGACTAAAACTGTATACAAGTGAGAGCAAAAAAAATTACTACTTAGCTCCTAAACACACAAGAGCAAGTATGTATGTATGTATGTATTTATTTTTTAGCACATTATTTTTCATAATAATGAGAAACCAAACACAGTGGAGCCCGGAAATGATGGACTCAACGATCGAGAATGAAATGCAGCTAAACATCACTGTTGTGCTGAGTTATGGCAGTCTGCTTCACTAGTTAACAATCTACGAGACATAGATGTTGGTGTCGAGTATTAGCATGAAAGTTGAAGCTTTAGAAGCTGATCTGTTTGAGCAGGGTGTTCAGATGAGGAGCTGAGACAGCTACACAGACTAATGGACTAAAGCTCTGCTGCATCACAAGTATTATCATTACGCAAGGGTTAAATCCCATTAGCACCACTATTAGCTGTAGTCAAAGTGCATTGTGGGTAATGCAGAAACCAGTTAACCCAGTGGTTCTTAAACTTTTTTGGGCACGACCCAATTTCAGGTCTAGTCGGTATGTCGCGACCCAACCCCCCCGTGGTGAAATGTTGCGAGCGGGGGTGGGGGGTGCGCGCTGTTAAAATTTGGCGACTGGGGGGTGGGGGGGTGCGCGCCATACAAAAAGTTGCGAGCGGGGGATGTTTTTTCTCTAAGAAAAATGATTTTTTTTTTTTGTCATGCCTTCGCGACCCATTCTTGAGGGCCTCATGACCCATTTTTGGGTTGCGACCCATACTTTAAGAGCCCCTGGGTTAACCAAAGTAAAAATTGATAAAATGTTCTACAAAATGTTCCTTTATTCTAGCAGTTGCAGTATTTTAGGCCCAGTTTTATTTATAACCTCCAATATGCACTCACATGAACCAGGAAATAGGTACACCATTCTCCTGATCATTTTATTCAGTATGAAACTTTACACCCAGTTAACCTTTAACTGCCTCGGTGTAATCTCAGTCCCAGTGCAGGCCGAATGAGAACCAAAGGGGATTTACTCAAACCGACGCCACGCCTTTCATATGACCTCTCTCATCGCTGGGATTACAGCTCTGTCTTGGCTCTGTAACTTGGCACTCAATGGCAAAGGGGATTAAAGGTCTATTCACCATGAGGCTGTAACCCCCCTGCGCAGTCCTCCCTGGATCCCTGTCAGTTTGAAGGAAAACGCTCCTCATTGGCTTCAGAGAGCCATTGTCTCGAGTTTCACAAACTCGGCACAGAGGCCACACCGGGTGTGAACAGTGGCTCCATTCAACGAGCTGCTTAATCCATTGTCTTCAATCATGGGGATTTTTTCTCCCTTGGATGCAGCAGTAGACCAATGCTGGAGCGTCCTGATTCCAAAGAAGGACTACCATACACACCCGGTCCAACTACTAAATTATGGTCAACCAACTCTACCCCCATGGCTAAAGTACAGAACACAGAAAGAGCAAATTATCCACCCAAAACCCAACCGTTTTCAGCAAGAGGATTTGGGATGCAGCCCTTTGAGTCCACATTACTCATTCCCACCCTGTTCTCCGCTCACAATCCAAAGCCTTTACAGACACTGTGCAAAAAGTCTGGGATAAAATCAAGGCTGTTTTTTTTTCATGGGAAAATGTTGCTTACTAATGCATATCCAATATTATTAAACATATACAGCAGGGAAAAATGGATCGTAGTAATGTTGTACAGAGGTGCATACACAGCATCGGTGCACAGATCTCCATCCTCTGATCTTTTTTTTAAGAATAAATTTCAATCCAATTTATTTTGGGAGCACAACAAACGTAGAACAACAACACAAATTTCCATCCAGAGAATTCTCCATTAGTAGTTCAATGCAGAACCCTAAGTTGCAAAGTGCAGCATGAAGTAGCAAAGCACCAATACCTCACTCGATGCTGCTTTAGTAGCCTGGTTACAATGTACAATGTTAAATGGACTTTAAAAGTAAAAAAAAAAAAAAATTAGTCAGTTTAAAAAAGGAAGGATAAAGGAGGGAAAGAAGGTGGAAAGAAGGAAGGAGGAAAGGAAGGAAGGAAGGAAGGAAGGGAGGAGGAAGTAGAAAGAAAGGAAAGAAAGGAAAGGAAAGCAAAGCTTTAGTACCTTGTTTGCACAACACAGGAAGTAAGTCTGATCCAAAACTTCTTAATTTTCTATAAACTAGGCTCCTTAAATTAAATTTACATTTTACTACTACAATAATGATACTACAGTTATTCACTGGACTGTTCATTAGATACATACATAAATAAATAAATAAATAATATATTAGTATTACAGTGTATATAAAAGTGGCCAAGACATCTTTACAATCACACATGGCAGATAAAAGATGCATGCAATATAGTGCTGATCCTCAGCCTCAAGTCAAGACTGACTGGCATTATGTAATCACTGAGATTAAGCACAAACTCATTAAAATAGGGACCAAAACTACTGTTGCATATCTACTTCAGAAATAGTGTGGTCTATGTTGTCTCTCAATCTATTATAGATTTCCGCCAAGATTTTATAGGGATCATCTTTATGCAGTGTGAAGTAATCTTAAACCGACTAACTGACTTGTTATTATTATTATTATTACTATTATTATTATTATTATTATTATTATTATTATTACACTGACTTAATAATGGCTAACTACAGTGGTACCTCAGTACTCGAACTCATTAGAACTTGAATTTCTTAAAATTCGAACAAACCAGATTGAAAAAAATGACCTAGAACTCAATCTGAATCTCAGAAGTTGAACCGTGAATGCCGACCTAAGATAACTTGTACGCATGGGGAAATGAGTCACGCAGCACGTCTCTCAGGGGAAACAAGGGGGTAACGCTTCAGTCTCAGCCTCGCAATCGCTGTGATAGCATCATTTGTTGGTGATGGTGATTTTTTTTATTGAAAATAGCAGGTAATCCACTGTAAATCAGACATAAAATCCCTTTCAGGCTTTATTTAGGCTCCTGGCAGAAGTACATGAGACGGCAGGCAAACTTGTAGTTGAAGAACAGGCAGGGTATCTGAACTGTGTACAACACCACGAAGGAACAGACTATAATCCTAATCCGAAGCAAGAAGGTCAGAACCAGAAGAGAATACAGACATAGATCACGGCTTGACAGATTCGCACATGAAAGCGGCAATCAGTGCTTCGCCATTTGTGTCCAAGAACGAGTCTCTTATAGTCTGAGTCATAAGACCAGATGCAGATCACCTGCGGAGGACCACGTGACACCTGCACCTGGAGCAAATCCTCGCGCATGCACCCTCAGCTTGCGGGCACTCTGCGCAGGTGGATCCATGACATACACATTGTTTGGATACATTTATTTTCTTACTTTACAAATTACTGTTTTGATAAATGTGCTTAGTATATGCTCTTCTTGTTTTATCCTGTTCATTTTGCGTTTAAATGCTATTAAAAAAAAAAAAAAAAAAAAAACATATTTAGGTGTGATTTTTTGGGGCCGGAAACAAATTAATTGGTTTTCCGTTATTTCTTATGGGGAAAATTTGAGCAGAACAAAAACTTTTTAGGATTCAAACCCGCGTTCTGAACGGATTAAGTTCGAGTTATGAGGTACCACTGTATAATCCTTTATCATCTCAAAAAGATGAATGGATGCATCATTGGAATGTGTTATATTGGCTAATCTTGGAAAGCCATGAGTGCATTATAAAGGAAGATAATACACTCGTTTTACAGAAATGAATGCTGATGGCATGTGTGCACTGCTCCTTTATTCCCAGAGCCACATGTTGAATTTTATACACAAATTACAGTGCATTCAGAAAGTATTCAGACTCCTTTCAAGTTTTCACCATTTGTAATGTTGTAGCCTTATGCTAAAATCAATCAAATTAATTTTTTTCATCATGAATCTACACTCAATGCCCCATAATGACAGCACAAACATGGAATTATAGAATTTTTTGCAAATTTATTAAAAAAGAAAAACTGAAATATCACATGGATGTAAGTATTCAGACCTTTGCTGTGACACTGACATATTTAACTCAGGTGCCGTCCATTTCTCTTGATCATCTTTGAGATGGTTTTACATCTTGATTGGAGTCCAGGTGAGTGTAGATTCATGAGGAAAAAAATTAATTTGATTGATTTTGGCATAAGGCTGCAACATTACAAATGGTGAAAAATTGAAAGGGGTCTGAATACTTTCTGAATGCACTGCAGCTTTCTGTTCCAAATATTAGACAAGATCAAATCAATTCAACATTAACGGTCATCAAAGCTCATTAAGTTTTGGAGAGATGAGTTTCTGCATTGACCATTTTTGAAAAGAAAAAAAAAAGCTGAATATTTCTTCAGACATTCTTGACATTACTTTTTAAGCTAGATTGATCTCTCTCTCTCTCTCTCTCTCTCTCTCACACACACACACACACACACACACACACACACACATTTTACATGTGAGCAAACAAATAACTAAACATCTACACACCACTAATAGCGTTGCCCTATTTGGATGGAAACATGTCAACAACCCTCGTGCCATTTCACTTGAAAACTCCCTCCGCCCATCATTCTGTCTGACTACATACCGGAGAGTGCTTCACTAACATATATGCTGCTAAGACAGGAATGCTGTTAGTGAAGACACGACAGGTCATGTTTACCATTTTTTGTGACCTTCACTAACCGTGTGTATTTCAAGCAATTTTTCAAGCATGAAGTCTGTGTGCCAGCATTTCCTAACAGTAACAGAGATGAAGGTGTTCTTTTCCTTTTTGTGCAACACGAGAGTCTTCGATATAAACAGTCTGTTTTCCATTAACGGGACAAGCTGCATTTTAATTCCAAGTGTGAAAAGAGCTGCTAGTGAGGAACTGTTTATAGCAGCTTAAATATAAGGGGTAACAAAACATGCAAATATACATACTTATTGTATACATGCAAATATACACTCTATATACAGTATATGTTGTTCCTTAATTGAATACAAAAGTAATTGTCAATTTGTTGTAAGATAAGAGGAAAAAACTAATTTGTTCCAAGACTCTGTTCGTGAACAGGTTTATTCGTGAGCCGAATCAATTTTTTCCAATGAAATGAATGTAAATAGAATAAATGTGTTTCAGGCCTCAAAAATATGTTTTTTTAAAGTGTATTATGGGTTTAGGTGTGGCAATAAAACAGAATAAAATTCAAATAACCTTAATTATAGAAAAATAAAACTAAATTAAATAAACTGATTATTTTAATGCACATTACCTTTGCGGTGGATACGTTGTTGCTGGCATAGGTGGATGGTGGCGGTTCTCATGTTTTGCGATTATTTCTTCCTTTATTAGATTATTTCTTTTTTTATTATTCTTTATTTCTTTAACTGTTATACACTTAGGCTTCTTACTCTAACTACCATTTCCATTTTTCACTTTCTTGGGACCCATAATGAAGGCTTATAGTACAAAAATGCAGAGAAACACAACGAAAAAATGCGTTGAACACATTCACACCATGAGTACTTGACCAGAACTTCAGGTTTGTGCCGCGTATGTCAGTCAAGGCTTTGTTCGCTGATCGTTACAAAATCTGTTCGGGAATTTAGTTCATACGTCGATTTCTTCGCCGTCCGATGTATTTGTGAGTTGAGGTACCTCTGTACTAGTATAGTCTTCTTTAAACTCATAAATTTTATCAAGATATATAATGTCTATGGCTGATGCAGAAAAAATAGGCCTTGCTAACAGGCTCTAGTTTTTCCAGAACACAGCAGCCAGAGCCCTTACTAGAAACAGAAGATATGACCACATCACCCTTATCTTATCTACAATTCATTGGACCCCAGTGAAAATTGGATTTTTTTTTTTTAAATACTACTATTGACCTATAAAGAGTTGGACTGGACTCATCACAGTACCTGAGCAAATTTCTGGTCGTTAATGATCTGCCATGGCGACTTTAATCAGAAGTTTCAGGCTGTTTGTTAGTACCTAGAATAACTAAGATAAGACTACAGATAACTATAAATAAGACTACAGCAGGGGGCAGACAGTTCTCTTACAAAGCCCCACGGTTATCAAACAGGCTTTCGAATAAAGGTTCTGGAATCACACACACAGTCTCAGTGTTTAAGCCTAGGCTGAAAAATATTTGTTTACTCCAGCTTTTTATTAATACATTTTGTCTTATGTAATGGTGCAGATTACAGAGTTTTGATGAACTGGTATGGTGTTAGCCAGAACATAATAGTTTCCTTTAGAGTCTGGTTCCTCTCAAGGTTTCTTTCTCTTGTTGTCTCAGAGTTGTCTCATCACTTCTGGCTTGCTCATTAGGGAAAAATTTAATATTCTAATTCAATAAAGTTTCTCTCAGGATCTGTAAAGCCACTTTTTAATCCATTGTTAAAAGTACTATACAGTATAAATAAAATTTTATTGAATTGCTTTAAGTGGTGCACTATTGGTTGGTCAGTAGAAGCAAGGCATCCTACCATCGCATGCTTCTCATATCTCCAGACTGCCTTACAAACGTCAAGGAGAACATTCCTCTGACCATATTATGACTCATAATTCGCCTCTCCACACAATTCCAACAATGTTAACAAGTTCCTGAACAGCCTTTCTGCTTTCTCAGGTTTGAGTTATTTTGGAAAGTATTAACTGGCAGGAACAATAACATTATTAACCTTTAGCTTTGGGGTTGATGAAAAAAAAATCATGAAAAAATAAATAGGACTTTTAAAGAATAAATATTTATAGCTACATGTATATTACAAGCCAGAATGGAAGACTAGGGCAGTGACACCTCAGGGTTGAAGACTTCGACATGCTAAAAGGTCTTAATTGACATAAAAGTCACATAAGCAAAATAAATAAATAAATAATAAAAATAAAAATGAAAAAAACTGCTGGTTTCAACCCCTGGGATTTAACGAACACCTCATTTATATACTACTGCTAAGATGGCGAAATTTTGCAGTTTTACTTTTTGTTGTTCTGATAACTACAAACTTTCTCTGCTACATGCATCTCAAATAAAATAAAAAATATAATGTCGTTATCCTAAAAACTGAAAATGAAGAAAACAACCTTGTGCAATTTTTTATGATTCGTAACCATATTACATTGTCAGAAATATCCAGTAATATTTATTCTGACTATATTGTGTTACCGTACCTGCCAATCATTACAGATTTTGTGTAGGAGGTCAGCAAACATTTCAGTACACGAGTTATCACTCCAAGACCTGCCACAAAGAAAGGCAGCCTTTTTCTCACCTTAAACAGGTC
This sequence comes from Chrysichthys cranchii, assembly GCA_030068335.1. Classification (NCBI taxonomy): domain Eukaryota; kingdom Metazoa; phylum Chordata; class Actinopteri; order Siluriformes; family Claroteidae; genus Chrysichthys; species Chrysichthys cranchii. Next base: position 7,805,828 of record JAQMCW010000016.1, on the reverse strand, counting down.
ATGAGCCAATCACCATGTGAATCTGGTATGACTTGTCCTGTAATTTGAACACTCCCATAACAACCAATGCTTCCTGAAAGCCACGCCAACTTCTCCAACCTCATGTGTTCTCAACCCACACAGCTAACTCACTTTCTGTCATGCTACACGGACAATGCTGGGTTCATTAACATAAACTATCAGTGTATGTCTGGCTTAGCAAATGTTAGAAAAGTATATATATATATATATATATATATATCAGTGGCGAGCCATCGGGGCCTTCAAGGCCTTCTCTGAAGGCCTAAAGAAATATCTGAATCACAAACTGATGTTAATTATATTTTGTCCATGA
>JAQMCW010000016.1:7770596-7782507 GCA_030068335.1 Chrysichthys cranchii | reverse complement strand
TTGTCAGTCCTGAGCCTTGAACCCACAACCTTCCGACTGAAGGGCCAGTGCCCTGACCACTAGGCTACCACTGCCCCTATTTTATTATAGAAATTTACTGGAGCTCATCTGGATAGATCTGGTATAAAAACTAAAGTCATTCATACACCCCAACCGTTTATGTGCAATGTTATTTGCCTGTTTTGAAACATTTATTGAATCTGATGTCATGTCTTGACCAAATCCCATTGCCAGGGGGAAAGGGTTAAATCTTCTGATTTCACTTAGAGTAGCAGATATCTCATGATATATGCTTAGTTTCCAATGTTTCTTGTAGTGCACAATGGTTAGCATTCATATTCGACTACCAATAAGCCAAACAGCCAAATCTAGAAGGCAAAAAAAAGAAGGAAAAATGACTGACATCTCGCAGCACAGAGATAGAGATGGAGATGGAGCACAAGCTGGTGGAATTCTTAAAATGTAAATGTCCACTTATTTTATGTCACCACATCTTGATCCATATTTTGTGTGTTGCCTTCTTACAATTCTTGTTTATGCATTAAAGACACAACGAAGTGTATCAGGATGTTGTGCACTAATGATGCGTGCAGATGACATGCTACCGAGACTGGATGACTCCATGCCTAATAGTCAAGGCCAGAAATAAGAACAAAAAAAATAATTTAAAAAAATTGTACTTTCAACAATGGACATTATAACAAAGCAACTTTATGGGAGAACAGGAGGTCCTCGGGTTACAACAGTCTCGACATACGACGTTTCGAGTTTACAATGCTCGCTCCCGTAAAAAGGTAAAAAATTGAGACATCAGTGTTTCAGTTTACGGCGTTAGTGGCGTACTTGCGGCGTACAGGACTACTTTGGTTGCGCGCGGTGGACGGATACGCGGTAACGCGGCGTGTGAGGGAGGAAGTTGGCGGAGTTGACTGTAAAAAAAAAGTGCAAGTGTTCCATTTGTGTTGCTTTGTTTGGTGACTTTTTGGCCTGTATCATGGCTCCTAAACGAAAGTCAGAGTCTTCAGATGGTAGTGCTTTGATGAAGAGGAAAGCCATCATGATTGAAGGTATTCTGCGGTGCCCGTGACTTGGATTGTCGTGCATCATCTTGTGCTTGAGGCTCCGTTGGTGATCAGCTGAAGCTGAACAGACTATTCTTAATCCAGAGTGAACTGCTGTTCTACAACTAAACTGACCACATAACACATGGATGTAGATGTGGGTTGTTATAATGGCACTTTCTGTCACCCAAATGAGGATGGGTTCCCTTTTGAGTCTGGTTCCTCTCAAGGTTTCTTCCTCTTGTCGTCTCAGGGAGTTTTTCCTTGCCACCGTCGCCACAGGCTTGCTCATTAGGGATAGGGATTTATATGGATATATATTTATATATGCACGTATGGATATGTTTATTGCTTAATAAGTCTTTAATTGGACATTATGTAATGTAAAGTCGCTTTGCGACAATGTTCTGTTGTTAAAAGCGCTATACAAATAAAATTGAGTTGAATTGAATTGAAGGGAAATTAGACACTGTAAAGAGATCAGAAAAGGGAGAAACAGCAACGGATATCGGATGTCAGTTTTTCTGTTACTACAGTGCAGTGGACAGTACAGTATATTTATGTCCTTTTCTTTTTTCTGTGGCTTAGTCGTATTTTTATGTTCTAGATTATGATTTTACAATTGTGTTAGGAGGGCGGCATGGTGGCTAAGTGGTTAGCACAGTCACCTTACAGCATGAAAGTCCTGGGTTCGATCCCCGGGGTTGACCTGGGTGCCTTTCTGTGTGTAGTTTGCATGTTCTTCTCCCCATGTCCATGGGTTTCCTCCAGGTACTCTGGCTTCCTCCCAAAGACATGCACAGAGGGGATTGGGCTAATTGGCTACTCTAAATTGCCTGTAAGTGTGAATGATTGTCTGTCTTTGTGGATTGGCAACCTGCTCTGGGTGTACCCCACCTCTCCCCCGTGACCCTGAACAGAAGATGAGTGAGCTTTGCTACAACTATTTCTAGGACCTAGGTACATAACCAGTGCCAAAGGAAGAACTGATCCTTTTTAAAAAGAGGTCCAGTTGCGTCTGGTAGTATTTGGTTGAAGAAACATGTCGGTAAGGGATCTAGTACACAAGAAGTGAAATTAGTTTAGACTCTCAAAGGGGGTTAAATCATTCTCCGAGCAGTCGCCGATCTGATCTGGTTATGGTGTTATCTACATGGTTATTTATCAAATTGTTTGGCTTTAAATGATTAGTCTGAATCTTTGCCTGACATTTTCAATTTCCACACTGAAAACAATCCTTAAAGTCATAAAGTCATTGTTACTACATACTGATGGTATGCATGCTTCTGTGGCCTAGTTCATTTTGTTACAGTATTGAATAAAAGTTTTGCCATATTCTTTTAGGGTGGACAGATACATTGATCTAGCAGCACTAAGAACTTTTCTACAGCTCAGGAGACTCTCCTTCCATGTTGTTTGTAATGCTAGCAATTTAGTTTGACATTTATCTTTACATTCCAGTTTTAAAATGAACTGAATTTCAATGTTCTTCATACTCCTAAATGCAAATCACCATAAATTGCCAAGCACATTTACAGCTAATTTACATTTAATGACAGCCACAAAACTTTCTAAAAGGCAAAGCTCCCAGACATGCAAATGACAAAGCGATGACTAAGTGGTGAACGAGTGCTTCCTCATTGCAGCTAAATCCGGCACTCTAGCTCAGCCTCTACAGCTGTCAGCTACCGTAGACGCATAATCGAAACTCATCCTCATTTTCTAGGGTGCCATTTCTTTTGTGCTATTTGAGTAGCTTGCTCATCTTATTTATCTTAATTTATGGATTTCTTTCAAGTCATTATTATGAAATTGCAGTTGACATGAATAAGCGATTGTAAACTTGACAGTATAATCTGGACATAAAATCCCAGTAACTCATAGACTGTTACATGATTTGAAGCATGGTTTGTGCTTCGCATTAATAAGTCTTCTTATATGCAAATTTACACAAATAAAGAAGTTCTCTCTAGGATACAAAATCTGTTTTTCTTCCCCTAAATACCTGGATTTTTACACATACCAAACGTCTTGTGTACATGCCCTCACGAACAATTTACAAGCAAGTTCATTCATGTCATTAATAAATGACGCCTAATGTCTTTTCAGGAAATATGGCACGAGTTTGATTTTGCATGATGCTAAACTGGTAGCTATAAACACTCTGTTATTTGCCAGCACCATAACTTTAGCACAAAACTAATGTTTTGGCTGATCAACTACCTTTTGGGAAATGTCTGGGGGAAAAGTGGGCTTCTATTCACTTTTCGTTCTTCATCCTTTTTCTCAGATTCATTTTATGCAATACTGAATATCCCTACTCATTTTATCGCTGCTCTCAGTGTTTACGCTGTTGAGGATATTTGTGCTGCCACTTTAACTCCACTCAAGTCTGCTGCTTACTGTATGTCAGCAGTGTTTCCATCCCACTGCAGTGTCACATCGATCTCTTAGACTATACAATATATTAATATATAATATAAAAAAATATATATATTATTTGTATAAATTTATTCTTATGTAATTTATTTTTATGTTAAATTACTTTAAGCATAATTTCCAACCCTGTACTGTTGTAATATGTGGATTTGTGTCTGGGATGAATAAAGAGAATTATCTATCTATCTATCTATCTATCTATCTATCTATCTATCTATCTATCTATCTATCTATCTATCTATCCTTCAAGCCTGAGTATCCTGGTATCTGTACCTGTAATGAATATAATAAAGGATCTAATGCTAGACCCGCCCACATAGCTGGGAGTTGAACGGGTTAATTTGTAAGTGGAATGAAGATGACACACTATTTGTGTTTCACAGGGCTACGGTGCCCAGGAGGTAGGACGGAAGAGAAGAGAGGCTCCGCCCAATTAATTTTTTATTAATCTGTCCTCAAGTCCCTGGAGGTCACACTGAGAAACGAGAAACAAAAAAAAAAAAAAAGAGAAAAGGGGGTTGGGGGACGGGAGAAGGGAATGCCATCGTTAAGGAGTAGAGGAGGGTAGCGCCCCCGCTTATCTACAGTTATTGGAAACCCCTACTGCAAACTGCAGTACGACACAACTACGTAGGTCATGATGCAGCAGAGAGAGAAGGGGAGGGGGAGCGTGTGTATGTGAGTAGTGTGTGTGTGAAAAGAGAGAGGGAGGGGACGTGAGAGAGAGGGGAGGCTGAGGTAGAGCACGAGCATCTCTCGCTCAGGCTGTCAGAGCTCAGGAGGACAGCGAGTGCTAGGAAGAGAAGCAGCATTTAGCCATCATTTGGCCATCCATCTCAAAAACCCCTTACAGTCCTTTGGGAGCTCCATCTCCATAAACACCTGAGCAGTACTTCGTCAACCTTCACCAAGGTTTAACCTTCATCAGCCGCAGCTATGAACTTCCTGCGCCGTCGCCTGTCTGACAGCAGCTTCATTGCCAACCTGCCCAATGGCTACATGACCGATCTGCAAAGGCCTGATCCTCCTCCACCTCCTCCACCCAGCGCGTCCTCTCAGCAGGCCCCGTCCCCTTCTCCTGGTCCTGCTCCAGCTACCGCTCCTCCTCCCGCTGCTCCGTCTGTCTCTCCAGCCCCTGAGCGCCGGGCCCAGGCTGCTCCATCCAGCTCGGGTTTCTTCAGCTCCATCACCAACGTGGTGAAGCAGACGGCAGCCTCAGCAGGATTGGTTGAGCAAAGCACTGCTCAGTCTTCCAAGAAGTTCAAGGTGCTCCTGGTGATTGATGAGCCACAGAATGAATGGTCAGTACTCTCTATATCATGGCTTGTATGCAGGGCTGTGGTTTTTTTTTTAAAATCCTCTTGATCTCTGCTTGTGAATGACCTTTGAGAGGGCTGAAGTAAAAGCAAGATGGCTTTAGGCTCTCATTGGATTTTTGCCTAAAACTAAAAAGTAACAGATTGGGTGGGTCTCTTGGATTTGTTTGGAGCTTGGTGGATTATTCTTCAGATTAGATTAGATTGGTAAAAATGGCATGTTTGAGGCTTTATTTAGTGCTTGCTTGAGAGCTTTGAATACATGCAGGCTCTTTCTATATAGCTATTTTCCTATATAAAAACATTACGCAGGGTACGTACATTTGTTTAATGATCTTTTTGTCAGTAAATTGTCCTCGATAGGGTTGAGGAAAATGAGTGGTGGTGTGGTGGGGTGGGGGTTCAGTTCTCTCAGCAGGACTGAGATCAGTCCTGGTCATGGGCTGGTATGCTATTAGATAAAGAATCCCTTCGTCCTGCTTACTATGCCGTGATTGAGCTATAACACCAATATTAGTAAGAGTCACTGTTTCAACACGGTATTATAGGAAAGTTTCATTTACTCAAAAATGTCAGCCAATGAAGGCAAAAGCATTACCCATTACTTTGTATATGCTATCTGGGCTTTCTCCTACTGGTGGTGTTCGTTAGAGGAAAGCCAGTCATCTTTCCATCCAAGGAAACAGAAGCGACTGTTTTCCATTGACACTATTGATTTTTCCTTCATGGATGATTGTGCAGAGCTTTCCACAAGATTGCCTGACCTAGCTCACCCGCTCTCCTAAAGTAATCTCTACCGGAGTCACTGAAGCATCCGTGTTTATCTTCCATTTTTTCAAACCCGAGCATGCGTTCCGGTTACATTTTGATAAGACTGACCTGCAGTCGATGCTTTTTGTACACATCTTGCATCTGATGCTAATGAAATTCATTGATACTCAAAAGCTGCCAATTTTTTTTTTTTTTTTTTTTTTAGAAGATCTTTTAAAATTTCAACAGGTGCAGCATGTTATCGGAGTAGTATTACAAGAGATGCTGACAGAGCACAGAGACGCCAGGACGTTCCCCGGAAATAGTGAAAAGAATAAAAAATCCTACAAATATTGATATCCTATTAACAAGCCTTATTATCATTCGGCCAATGGGTTTTGAGTTATTGGTGTTTTTATTTTATTTATTTCATTTCAGAGCAGCTCTGTGCAGACAAGGCTGTCTGATTACGGGTAGATAGGCTCTGATTTACTCTCCATAGAAAATGCCTCTTGGCTGGATTGTTTTGTGTGTGGACAGTGCCGGCAGAGGATTTACATAACTGCGGTGTCATCACAGAATATAAAAGTGCCCTCGGTTTTGTCTGCTGCATTGTTCCATTCAAGGAAGCAGTGCATTTCAGAAATAAAACATCTCGGGCCATATTCAGGCTTGAATGCTGGACAGGAAACAAAAAAAATGTCATTTGTTATTTCCATTCCTTTAATGCTATCCTTATAACTGTCAGATAAAAAAAAAATCTCAATGGAGGTTATGAGGTTCGAGAGGTGACACCTTTGCTCATTTTTAGTTGCTACCCTTGAGAACCTCCTCAGTGTTGATGTAGATGGACGGGGCTCTAGAGGCCTGATCATGTGATAAGTGATAAAAAAAGGATGTGGTGAATCATCATGCTCAGCCTGGGGCATGCTGCATCTGTGCCGACTGTGTACTGTGTGGGAGGATAGATGCACGAGCATGTGTACGTGCATTTACGTGCGTGCGTGTGCGCCTATGTGCGTGTGTGTGTGTACCTTTCGCATGTATAAGTGGGGGGAGGGGGTGCAATCAGGAATTATTCTCTCATTTTGTCTTCATCACATACAGTATATTAGCCTTGACATGAATGTTGACACACAGTCTGCTTTTATTTGCATCTCTTTTGGTGTACACAGGGAGCAGGTGCTGAGATGGAGTCTGCCTTGCTCAACACGTCCAATATAACATAATGCAACGCAGGTTGTTGTTTTTTTTTTTTAATGTCATACTGCCTATACAGAATCAGCAGACATATCATTCCTCAGCTTTATTTGCTTTAAGGTGAACAAATAATTTCAAACAGGTTCACGGTCTCACACGCGGCATTCATTCATCATCCTGTCTCTCCAGAAATTCATCAGTTCAGCAGTTTATAATACATCTGCTTAATTTTTGATCTCAAATAGTGTGTGTGTGTATGTGTTTAGATGGGTGGCTGTGTCTGTGTGTCTGTGCGTGCGTGCGTGCACCATGTTTTTAATATATTGTGGGGACACAATGTCACCACAATGTGATATGTTCTTGTCCCCACAAGAAAAAATTCAATTTTACACAAATCTGTGAAAACAATCAAAAAAGCTGAAATAGCCAAAAGTCTTGTATTTTATTTGGTTACTTATGGTTAAGGTCAGAGTTGGGTAAGGGTCAGGGTTGTCATAGTTAGGGTTAGGCCTATAGAAATGAATAAGAGGTCCCCACAAAGACATAAATACAAAGGCGCGCGTGTATGTGTGTGTGTGTGTGTGTGTGTGTGTGTGTGTGTGTGTGTGTGTGTGTGTGTGTGTAAAAAAATAAAAGGCATTACCGTCATTTCAGAATGAAATGCACGATAGATGGGCAGACCTCATGCAATCTCTCAAACCCTTCAAAACCCTTCAAAAGGTCAGGTTAGCTTTTCACGTTTTTTTTAAAGGTCTAGAATGCTGAATGCTGCATGTAGTACTCTGGATATATTGCAACATTTCTGGCACTGGGTAATCCGGATCATTTCCCTGCAGGCAATTGTCATATCATCAGTTTAGACTATAACTCTAAGGGAGTGGATTGTTTGTTTTTTTCCCCTCGTAGCTGATTTGTTAATTCTTCTATTTTTAAATGTAGATTTATATGCATATCTAGTTGGATGAATATAAGGCTAAACTTATACTGTAGCTAACATTCGTAGTATCATACACCCTAACGTAGCTAATTATACGAGCGAGCTTGTGAGCATCATCATGTTGTTGGTGTTGTTGCCACTGCTGCAAATTTAAATTTAGAAAGCTGTGTAAGCTGTTCCCCTGTGTGTCTGATATGAACTTATCTTTTAGGACATGATTGTCATTAGTGTGATATTGACTTTGACCGCGACACGGTTGTTGTTTCCAGATGGACTAGTTTGGGTATTGTTGAGCTCCTGGGATTTCCATGCAAACTGTCTCTGTAAACTAGAGTTTATGCAGAATGGTGAGAAACACCAAAAGTGAGCAGCAACTCTGTGGGTGGAAAGGCCTTGTTGATTAGATAGAACAGAGGACAATTTCCAGACTGGTTTGTCCTGACAGGAAGGCTAGAAAATGATGAGCCTAAAAGCATCTCAGAACACACAACACGCTGAACCTTGAGGCAGAAAACCACGTCAGGTATCGCTCCTCTCATCCAGCGACAGGAATCTGACCAAAAGTGGGCATCGGTCTCAATATTCAGTTTCACTGGCAACTGAACACTGGAAACCTCTTCCAACGTTCAACTCAGACATCTGATGTGGTAACGCCACGTGATTAGCTGATTGGATCATTTGCATGAATAAGCAAGTATAGAGGTCTCCCTCATAATTTAGCCAGTGAGCGTATGTCTAAAGCTGGAGTCACCCCAAGAACCAAACTCATCTTCATGCCTTCATCTCTAATTCCGGCTTTGAATTCAGCATTTCTTGATATAGCGACGTCACAGCTCGCACATATAGCTTAACCTTTTTTTAATGAGTACGTAAATGCATTCCGTACAGTATTTAAAGTTTAATGTCCATAACCCTTGTGGTTCACATAGTCCTTTGTCAGCGTGTGGGTTTTTTGAGCTTGCCTTTGAAAGCTTACTGGATAGCTCTGTCAGTGTCTACTACTGAAATGACTCTGTCACCTTGGATGGACAACTTACTGTAAAAAGCTTTTAAATCACCCTGGATCGTTTACTGTTTCCACGTGGAATGGAAGGAAGAAGAAACACACTATACCACTAGTGCTCTTAACCTCCCATATGTGACATAAACCAGGCACACGGCATATTCAATTAATTCCACCTAGCAGGCTACTTTTTAGTGCTGTGTCGGCTTTTGCAACTCAGTCAAGAAAGGATTTATGTCTTCAGTGTGTCCAGCGAAATACCACTGACAAGCTGAATGATGCGGAGTTCTTAGATGTGTTCGGAAAGCTTGCTGATCAATGGTTTGACTGGTTTATAGCTTGCTCATGCATGTTTGTCCATCAGCACTGAAAGTCAGTTACGGCCGGGATTCAGGTGTTACAGTCACCAACCAGAGACCACTGACATGAATCAGCGATGTTCATGCTTCAAGGTGATTAAGGTAGCAAGGGTATTTTCTTATGAATTCATTTATTAGCTTATAATAATAATAATAATAATAATAATAATAATAATAATAATAATAATAATAATAATAATAATAGGGAGAATCAAAAAGTAAAATACATTTTAAAATACAGTGGAACCTCTGGTCATGAACTGAATTTGTTCCGAGACTGTCTGTGGACCGATTTGACCAGAATCAATTTTTCCCATTGAAATGAATGTAAATACAATTAATGTGTTACAAACCTCAAAAACATGTTTTTTTTAAATGTATTATGGGTTTATGTGTGGCAATAAAACATAGAATAAAAATAAAATAACCTTAATTATAGAAAAATAAACCTAAATTAAATACACAGATGGTTACCTTTGTGGTGGAGACGTAGCTGCTGGCGGAGGTGGATGGTCTCGGAGGGATATGATGACGGTTCACATGTTTTGCGATACTGTTATACGCTTAGGTTTCTTACTCCCACTACTGTTTCCACTTTCTTGGGACCCATAATGAAGGCTTATGGAGCAAAAATGCAGAGAAACTCACCGAAAAAATGCCATGAACATTTGTTTTAATAAGTTTTAAGCACAGAAAAAAAAACGTTTGAACAATCCTTAATTATACAAAAAGTTACTGCAAATCACCAAGAAAACTAACCTTGCATGAGTCGACTTCTGGCGTTAAGGAAGTGAGGAGGAAGATGGGTGGGGAGGAGGTTACTGTATAGCGAATGAAAGCATGTCTGACTGAGACCGATTTAAAGGGAAACGCGCACTTCTTTGTTAGGTGTGCAATACGCAATTGTGCAATACGCAAACAGAAAATGAGAAAACATTGGGACGTATGAAGCGGAAGGGGAAAATGGCTGGGGCTGGGTTTGTTTGGCACCCGATTATGTGGTCGTGTGGTCGGGAACCGATTTGTTCATCTTCGGAGGCGTTTGTGACCAGAGGTTCCACTGTACATTTAACGGTTTTAATGGATGTAGGTGTGAAAAATCAAATGTGTCACTTTTCCACACTGTCCACATGCAAGACGATGATTTGTTGTACTGTTCAGCTAGCTTCTGGATTCCCGAAGCCAGGTGAGCATCGCTTCCTTTACTTCATCATCAGAAGTGAATTTGCGATCATGCAGTGCCTCCTTCAGTGGACCAAAGACGTGATAATTACTCAGCACCAGATCCAGGCTGTAAGGATGATGTGGAAGATGTTCGAACCCGAGCCATTGCACTGTCTCTACTGTCGTGCCTGCTGTACGAGGACATGCATTGTAATGGTGCAGCAAGACTGTTATGGACAGCATTCCTCTTCTTTTGCTGTGAATTGCAAGTTTAAGTTCATTTCACAGCAATGCACAGGAATTTGCACTGTTCACTGTTTGCCCATACGCTTGGAAATGCACCAGAAGAGACCCCTTCATGTCCCAAAAGAACGTTAACGTGATTTTCTTGGGGAAGAGCTGACTTTTGAATTTGTCTCAGATGTCTCCACTCCACGCTTTGTCTTTTGCTCTCCGAGTTATCGTGCAATTAAAAATTGCCTTTAGCTTTTGATTCTCTCTCATAGAAATGTGCCTGCTTCAGCGCAAAAATAAGAGTACAGATGAAATCCAAAAGATTGTCTTTGTGTTGCATGCTAAATTAAATCAATAACCTAGAAGATGTCACATGTTACCTGCTATCTAATGCAAGATTTTTATATTTATATTCCAGTTAGGATGCAGCCTTATCAATTTAAAACTAACGTCATTAACCTTTTCTGTATGCAGTCTGGATATTCAATCAAGCCTTTTAGCCTCAGTGACCTTAGTGTGAGGATACATATTATACTGTTGGTGATTAAAAGCCTCACTCTTTGTAGCCCTTAGATCCGACGCAAATCTGGTCAATAGGTTAAAGCTTATTATCTTCATGTTCATTCATTAGCGTCACCACCATGGGGATGTGACTTTCTGTAGCATGTGCTTATAACCAGAAAGCCCTTTTGGTTGCTTTAAATACATGTAATTGCAGTCCAGTGAGTGATTTGTAGGAACCCTGACAACCGTTTCTATTCAGCTATCACTTTTATGTAATGGAAGCTTAAGTAAGTTTTATCTCCATTACAGGTATGTTATGAATAGATGCAGCTGAATATGAGGGAGAATCAAAAGGTAAAGGCAAAGTAAACGTAAAGGCTTTAATAGAAATGTTTGTGAGAAATTGAACATATCACTTTTCTACATAGTCCCCATGCAAGAAAACGCATTTATTGTATCATTCAACTACCTTCTGGATTCCTGCAGCGACGAAGTTTTTTGGCTTTCACCAGGTGAGCACCGCGTCCTTTACTTCATCATCAGAGGTGAATCTGCGACCTCCTTCAGTGGACCGAAGATGACTCGAAGACGCTCGGCTCCAGACCCGGGCTGTAAGGAGGACGTGGGAGATGTTGGAACTGTACTGTCGCAGCTGCTGTATGAGGATGTGCATTGTCATGGTGCAGCAAGACTGATTTGGACTGCATTCTTCTTCTGTGAATTGCAGGTTTAAGTTCATTTCACAGCAATGCACAGTAATTTGCACTGTTCACTGTTTGCCCATGCGCATGGAAATGCACCGGAATAGGAACCTTCATGTCCCAAAAGGATGTTAACTTGATTTTCTTGGGGGAGGGCTGACGTTTGAATTTCTTCTTCGCTGGAGAAGATGAATGTCTTATTCTCTCCGGGTTATCACATAATTTAAAAATTGCCTTTACTTT
>JAQMCW010000016.1:7753423-7763967 GCA_030068335.1 Chrysichthys cranchii | reverse complement strand
CCAACCCAAGCTAATTTATTTCATTTTGACTTCACTGACTATACTCTAAGTTTGACATGTATTGTATGAGCATCAAATGGCCTAGCCTATAGCCCACCTGTGCATCTATTTTGACCTAATACCAGATGGTGACGGAAAGGTATAAAATAAGCTGAATTTGCATTTTCAAGACTGTGGAATGAGCAGACCTTGCATTCTGAGGGCAACCATGATGATTATTTTGAGATACTCTCAACTCAGGAAGAGAACTATATTATGCTGCTTCAACACAAATAGAACGGCAAGATCTCCCAATACAGGAATACAGCAAAATGTATGAACACTTCAAGTGTTATCCTTATAAACATGATAGATGTTATGTATAAAAAAAAAAACTAAGAAGCAATTTATAGTAATCTTATGCTGCTTGCTATTTCACACTGCATAAAACCAAAGAGATTCAAAATATACAGAATTAGAGAGAATGTGAGGCTTTCTGCCATTAGTTAAGCATTGCTATGGTAACACTAAAGATGCAGCCACAGTTTGTTTTGTAGCTGGAAACATTTCAGAAACGTGCGTTGAGAGAGATTTGGGCATTTCCATGGTATTTACATAATGAATGGGGATGGAAAATTCACCTTTGCATTTATTAAGCGGCTCACTGGAATGTTTAACTGACTTTGTTCAAACCTCATCCTCTTTGTTTCTCTTTCCATCGGCAAGCGAATTAAACGGATTTTTGAACCCACGTCCCCCTACACCAACAAACGCAAAGAATCAATGGGTCTGAATAAGTAGGTTCATGAAGTCACAAATGTAAATTGCAGAGCTGAGGCACTGATAACTGAAGGTCCATCAGGCAGATTAAAGGATTTTGTGTTTAAAGCTGCTGCAACCTGCCTGTGCAGTAGATAAACCAGTGTAGGTGTTCTTCCATCAATCTTTCAGCACCCACACGCTCAACAGCTTGCTCGTGGAAAGTGGATGACACATGAGCTGTCTTTCAGAGCCATCCATACACACACTTATAACTTCATATATACACACATGCAAGGTACCGTGATGTTTCTTCAGCCCAGTTCAGTAGTGCAGCTGCTTCAACTTGCTGGGAGAATATGCATCCAACCCTGAAGGATGCTACCTTGTGGTTTATGGATCCATTTTGACTATTGATTAAGCCGTCACATGGTTTTGATAGATGGGCTTTTTCTGCCCATACAGTTCAATAAGGCTTTGGAGAATATTCTCAAGCTACAATGTGGCTTTCTGAGAACTGGGTGTTATTCTGCAAGACAGCCATTTTATTAAACAGCAGACATGATATACAGCCCACTGATGTCCCAGTCACAGATAGAACCATAAAAACGGCCTATCATTCACATCATTCTAAGTGATTGCTTAAAGGACTACAGGATGTCTCATAGATTTTCAGTCATTCAGCTTGGTGAATTTTGTGTAAATTCAAAAGTATTTTATTTATTTTAGTTATGTTGTTTAGAAAGATATTTCAATTATTTAGATATTTTGATTATTTAGATATCTTAATATCTAATAGGGATTTTTAGGATTAAGGATTTTATACTAGAATGACATTCATTTCTTCATCTTTTGGGGACATTTACAATTGCTTATTTATATTTAATATTCTCACTCAGGCAGGTCGCCAATCCACCGCAGTATCTAATCTTCTGATCTATGAAATTTATTTTAATTTAAAATGTCTTTTTTTCTTGAATATTTGTTAATAGTCTGTGCATTTGTGTAGTCTCTTTAGAAGGTATGTAACAATGCACCCAATTCACAATTTGCTTCAATTCGCAAAAATGGGTTCACAAATGGATTTCACTGCAATGTTTAAAAAAAAGGAAAGAGAGAAAGAAAGAAAGAAAGAAAGAAAGACCATTTTATGTGCAAAAAATGCAATATTACTGTCATGTTCTTTATCAAGCATAAATTTTCCTTTCGTAAAATACATACTTTTGTTTCATTTTAATAACCAACAATAATTATTTACAAACATTTGTATGTTGAAGTAATATATAATTGCTTATTAACTAAAATATTCCTTTCATTAAAAATGGAAAAAAAAGTTAATAAACATAAATAATATAATATAAAAATAAAAATAAAAGGCTTAAACATAAAACAACTACCTCCATTTTCTTCTCTTTTCTTTATCTTTCAGCAGTCTATAAAAAAAAGATATCTTAGATTTCCTGTTGAATCCATTTGTAAAGTTAATCGCTTTCTCAATTCAGATCTGGTTTTTGTGTGTGTTTATGTGCCATTACAGCTGGGTTAATTCTGCCTACCATGACGTCATGTGTATTGTATTCCCACTACTGTATATTACTGCCCCCTCTGCTGTCTAAATAACACAATTACAGCTAGGGAAAAATTTGTCCCAAGATTTATTAATACATGATATATCATTACATGCCTCCTTTTTAGTATGTTACATGTCATACATGTGCACACATCAAGACTAATTCCCCGTATGTGTAACATACTCGATATAATAAAGAGATTCATGTGCTGATTCTGATGCGAAATAGTGTCCCGGTCCATTTAACAAAATTCAGCTCATATTCATCTCAGGAGAAAATGGAAGGGACTGTTTGGATTTTGGTGAAACTTGATGCCTATAGCCTGGCCCTAAAGTAATAGGAAAGCAGCTTAGCACACATTGAGGCTGTCCTTCATAGAGAAGCAGATCTTCATTGAAGGACACTTTCTACATAGCTGTGGCTCAGCAATATATACTATTTAGATAACCAGCTAACCATTTTAGACTTGATCTGAATATAATATTTCTTTTGAGCCTAAAACATTTGATATGTCAAGCTTTCTTTATTTTTTTATGTAATCTTTATAAATATCATAACAACATTTCTACAACATTTTAGTACTTTACTTACTTACTTATGCCCTCCACCCCTTCCGGGGTATGGGCCACCAAATGTAGATCTCCAGAGGTTTCTGTCCTGGACCATTCTTTCTAGTTCACTCCAGGTGTAGCCTATCCTTGTGATGTCTGCCTCGAGGTCGCGTCGAGAGGTGTTTCTTGGACGGCCTCTCTTCTGCTTGCCTTGGGGGTTCCATCTGAGAGCCTGTCTGGTGATGCTGGTTTGCGGTTTCCGTAGGGTGTGCCCTATCCATCCCCATCTTCTCTTCCAGATTTCTGCTTCTATTGAAGGTTGGCAGGTCCTTCCCCATAGGTTGGTGTTACTGATGGTGTCTGGCCAGCGAATGTGGAGAATCTTTCTGAGACAGGTGTTGATGAATGTCTGGTAACATTTTAGTAAGTACAGACAAAAAGTAAAAATGATAAAGTATACTTTAACAACATTCAAAACATTGAATAAATATTTATAGTAGAACCATTCTAAATCCTGTTACTCAGGGTGGCAAGCAACACTAGCTAGCTGCTAAGTAGCTTCCTAACCATTTTTCCAACACTAGTTCCTGTGTACATAGCTTTGTTTATGATGATGAGCACAATAGCACTGACATTCATATTAGCATGAAAACTGAAGCTTTGGAAGCTGAGTGTACAGATGACTAAAGCGCTGCTGCATCACTCGCTTTACGCAGAGATAAAACAAGGGTTAATTCCCACTGGCACCTCTATCAGCAGGTATGGGAAAAGCATTGTGGGTAATGTTAAACAAAGTAAAAAGATACCATGATGTCATGTGAAATCACTTTAAACCAAAAAAATCAACCCCATTGTTTACTATGAAGATTAATATGCAGGTCATTCAAATGGTTTTCCTTGGAATAAATCAAGAAAAGTAGACTGTTGTCTAGACTGGTAGTCAAAATTAGGAGCCTCGGTTTGCCTGACTGAATACATTTAAGCAAACAAGCAAGTTGGATTTTAGCTGCATATCTGTTTCCTGTCATGGCGTGTTGTGGCATCATTAATTCATGCACATGAGAGCTAGCTCAAGGTCAATGGTTGTTTCAGAAATTGCGCTGTTAAGCTCTGCGCCTCAGTGCGCAACAAACAAAATTAAAACATTTTGGGCCGTATCGATCCACAGACTCTGCTGGATGAATAATTTAGCTTGCACACAAAGATTTGCCTTCTTCACCATCACACCTAATTGTCACTCTGTAGAATCGCCCACAGGTCAGAAATCGATCCTTAAAAAAATGGCTGAGAAGAAAATGTGAGCGTTCGATGAGCCACCTTCGCCACATAAGATGAGAATCACTGACGGGGTATATGACGATGTGGCACGCAAATGTCATGCCAAACGAGCTCTAGGGGGAGAGAGATGGACGTGTAATGGGATAAGGAGTGTTGTGAAGAGGAGTGAAGTGCAATCCTTTTTTTTTTTTTTCAGCTCTCTTCCTTTGGGTAGCCTGATGATGTTGGTAAAATGACATTACTGATATATAGTGCAATGGTTTCCGTAGATAAACGATATGAAGGAGGGAAATTAAGTGACTCCTAAACAATTAAGCTTCTCATTATCAATTTTTCTATTGTCCAACATCTATTTTTCCTTAGTATAATGAGCAGGATCCTATTTTTGACTTGATTATAGGTTCACTTAGGTGTAATGGCATGCTTGTATGCTTATGACTAATGCCCATTTTGATTGAAGGAGTGCAGTTGGGAGTAAATGGATGCTCCTTTCTTTGACGCAGCTTTTAGTCACGACACAGACACTCCCTCTGCTCTTACTGGCAAATGCAGATTAGCCAAGCTAATGCTCCTTGTTGGTGTTACAGAATGAGGGACTCTGCATAACTAATCAGGTGTATGCTTTCCTCTGTGGGAATATCTGCCTGTTTTATCTCTTAAGCTCATATACCATTGGTTTCTAGGCTCTGCCCTTATGGGAACTCTGTCATGGGCAGCTGCGTTTTTAGCAGCCATAGTGAAAAATAAGACACTGACCTTGGATGAGCTGAGAGAATGCACAGCTTCGTCTGTGCTGGTTCAACGAAGAATAACTTTCTCCCCAAGGCTCTTCGAGATATGTTGTGGGGTGCCTGTGTTTTTCTTTTACATTCTCTAACCTTGAGTGGATTTAGTGTGAGCTATGCCTTTTTCACTGCCAGGTCTGTGATAAGTCTTCTTTTAGATGACTGCATGCTAAGATTAGTGCTACCAAAAGGCAAGATTTAGATAGGTATAAAGGCTTTCAGAATTATTCTTTAGAGTCATGAAATAAACAGGGTGTTTTTAAAAGGCTGGAAAGTGTGGTTTTCTCTTCAACATGCATTGCACATTTGTAAATCCTGGGCCAGCAGCATTTAAGAAGAGCTTGAGAAAAGGTTTTGAGGTATATTAATTTACATTATTAATTGAATGCAGTCACGTGGCTATACTTTTGTGTCACACGGCTTAATTTTGTGTTCGCCTTGTACTTTTTCCCATGCCTCTCTCCCCTGCGCTCTCTTTGCTGACCAGATAATATAAATCAATAGACCATTGTTTGTTATACAACGGTGGCACATCCTCTAGCCCTTCATCAGTGCCAGTAAAGGCCTGACCTGGTAAAGGTCCATTACAGGCTAGAGGTTTCGTTTTGATCAGATGTTCTCCGCATAGCACAGAGTAAACATTGAAGCAAAAATGTTTTTTTTTAAATAAATAAATAAATAAAACATTGTCAAAAATATAGCAGAGTGGAATTAGAAACTTAAAGGTTGTAAAATAGCCCAAATTATTTAAAGGTGCTGTATTGTTTAGATTTAATAGTGTATATAGCCTGTGAATATGCTACACCTGGGTGGTGCGGTATTACAGTAGTAAAAGTATAAAGGCATTTCGATTACAGTAGAAAGCAACCTGATAAGCCTCATCAGCTGTGCTTTTTTGCTACATAAATTGCCCTGCCTATATCGAATGTGATAAACCATAACAGTCTCTAATGTCCCTCTAGACCCAGGGGCGTTATTCTATTAAAAATTGTAAAGGTTACTTTAAATTCCTTGCTTACAAATGTCTGAATACGCAACTACTCTGACTGAATGTCGGCAATGTTTACTTTTTAATGCTGAACTATTAATGAATATGTCTACAAATAAGGCTTCAGGTGATCGATGGGAAAACTGCTGAGTGCCAGCGAAGCATTTGCGTACTTATGGAAAGAACAAGGACGCACATGTTCTTCTGTCTTCTCCAAAAACAAAACGGGAACATAACATTTTTTTTTGCTTGCGATTTAGTAACATGCGGAATGGTCTAACGATATGAATTACATACATTTTCAACTGCATCTTGATGACCTACCACATCTTGCTGTAAAAGTAATTTTTTTCCCCCATTTATACAGTGTTTCAACAATGCAAAAAATGCCACCTTAGCAAGTGAAACTATCTTAATCTTTATTTTAAATAACAATACCTATTATAAGATTAGAAGACTTTAATCTATAATATAGCATTTTTCTAGAAGACGTTTTTAATGTTCTTACTTTATTGACAGATAATCCAAAAAGTAAATGTTAAAAAATAATCTGCCGATAGATAAACTATTTTAAGGTTGAAATAAAATAAAACAATGGTTAATAACAGGTTTGATCGTCTTATATAAGGTTTACGGACATTTTATAATAGAAAATACTAGATAAATGTAACTATATTCAAGGTATTTCAGCGTGTTAAAATGTAATTCAGAGTGGTTATACTATATTTCGTAGTGGTTCTACATGTTTCCATGTTTTGACGAGTGGCGTGGTGTCTGAACAGATGAGACATGCATTTTTCAATGGGGAGATATCTTCTTTATCCACTCATCTTGAAAAATAAAAACAGGTAACATTGTCACTTAACTAATCAGACTAGAGAAGGCTAAAAATCTGATTCATACGTATTAAATATAAAACCACTTCCCTTTTTGAGGTATCTTTTCTAGCCCTTTAGCTAGTCTGTGGTCTGGTGAGCTGCTTTCAGCTAAATAATTTACATAAATGAATAATTACGACAGTAGATCTGCTTCAGAAGCCTTAATGGTTCTAAAATATTGCTACAGACAGTTTTTTTTATATGTTTATCTTTAGTATTTGTCTGAATCATCCATTAAAATACTTTTTACTGCCAGTTCTGCCAGTCAATGGCTCAGTTGTAGAGGTACAAAGTGGTTAAAATGGCGTTTTCAAGAAATGATTTAAACAAGATGGCAAGATGTATGTGCAATTAATGTTGTTAGTTCACTTGTTTTAATGCTGTAGCTAATTCATTGCCAGATGATTTTGTTTGCATAGGTAATATTGTCCGTTTCCCTGTAACGGACCGCACTCCAAATTTATGATTTTTAGACGCTACTTTTGATATGAGGACTCTGATTTTGGATGTGTCTTTTTTTTTTCTTTTTCGTCTAGCTGTACGCAAGCTGTGCTTTAGGAACTGGCAAGCTTGTGTATATGTTGATTTTAATATTCTCTCAATGCTTTTAATAATTTAGACTGAACCTTTTTTTCACACTTTGCAATGTCTACGAATACTACCTTTAATAGCTTGTGCTCGGTCGTGCCTCATGCTTGAGTGAAAAGCAGCAGGGAAGAAACTAATTAAAGAGGCACAGGATCACACCACACTGTCGTCTATCAGCAGTTAATTAAATAGTTGCAGAAAAGAAGTAGCAGAGTAGTGCTCTGCTTAGAGACAAGCGCTTTCAAGTTACACGGTTGGAGGTGCCAGCTGCAAAATGCTTTATTCTGGCCAATACCATGAAATAAGTGTCAGCGAGAGATAGTTATATAATTTAAAAAAAATCTTCTTACAGGAATAAGTGCACACTCTTGTACATGCCATTATTTCCTGTTTGAAATACGAACAGTGCAAAAATCCCGACCTTTACGCATGAACTGCTGGAAAGCAGGAAATGTTTTAACCTACGCAGTTGATCAACACTGGAAAAAGTCCCCTTTGAAACATTTACATTCATTCATTTAGAAGATGGAATAGAATCCATAAAACGGATGGATAGAATCCAGAAAATGAGCGGTTGTTGAGGACATTAAGGGCTGCCTGTCCACACTGATGCATTACCGCCTACTGCCTGGTTTACAGTCCTTTGATGAAGCACTCATTTAAAACCCTATTAGGATCTGAGAACAGCCAGTTCAGTGAGTTAGGTCTTTGGTAGAACACTTGCTTTCCTTATTTCATTGCTTTTCTGAACTTGTTTGCTTTGTCTGTCCCACTAATAGTGATTAAATTGTAGGAAAACATAAAACACCCCAATTTTCTAACTTTGGCAGTGGCATCCTGAGCTCAAGTTGCTGTTCGTTTGGAGTTTAACAGGTTCTCCTCTTGTCCATTCAGATTTCCTTCAGATTCTCTGGTTTCCTCCTACACTCCAAGAACATGCTGGTGGCTATTCTTTGATTGCTGATAGCTATTGCATGGTATATGCAAGGCCGGATTAACCATATGGGCCAGCGGGGGGGCACCACAAGACTTTATCCCCCCTACCACGCGCCATTTTGCCGAACCCCCCCCCCAGGGGCACCACGTTGTCTTAATACAAGCCTGGGTATATGGTGTTCTTGTCTCACCAACAGTATTCCCAGGCAAGCCCACTGGAGCCATAGCAACCCTGACTAGAATAAAACAGTTATGGAAGATCAAGAAAGAAACTGTCATCATATACACGGCCAGCTTCTGATGGTGGGTTTCACACCCCGGATCACATACATTAAAGCTAAGCACTTTCTCTAACATGAGACTTTCCATTACCAAAATATACACATGGCATTTAAATGTCAGCCGTGTGGAACACTTTAATTCTCCTTGCTTCACGATACAGTATTTGAACTTGAACAATTTGATTTTCTTTCTCTGTAGTAATGTACAGGGTGGGCCATTTATATGGACACACCTTAATAAAATGAGTCTTAATAAAATATCACCTTAATAAAATATCACCTTAATAAAACCTTAATAAAATAATCACCTAATCACTTAATAAAACCTTTATTAATATTATTATTATATATAATCTTTATTAAGGTGTATCCATATAAATGGCCCACCCTGTACATACTACACAATAATCAACATTTCTAAGCCAGGTGTTCTACTGGAGCAGACTGAACTGTACTGTAACGTGGCTATGAAATCTTTTTGCTTTAGGAGTTCCTTAATGGTTCATTGGATAATTAAGGGTTTTTAATTTCCAAAAAATGTTTCTACTCAAAATCTTTTTTTTTTTTATAAGGAAACCCTGTGTTGTAGGGGTCTACATAGATCCTTTAAGAGGTATGAGCAGTGTACAAAGAAAGAACCCTTAAGTTTATTGAAATAATAATGCATCTGCCTCCCGCCCAGATTTGGAACATTGTAGGAAACCAAAATTTCCAAATTTTATATCAGATATTTACATATGACTTTCAGATCCATCACATATAATTAGTTAAATGACTTACACTGGTTTCAATGACTGCCCCTAAGACAGAAAGTACTATTTTGTTTACTTTTGAGTACACTCATCATTTGCATTGAGAAAACATTGAATTTTGTAGCTCATATCCATAAGGTTCTTGGCATTGTCCCTGCTGGACACACACACAAAAACAAACTCCTAAAGAGCAGATGTTCTGTTGGTAAGGAAATCGTCACTGACTAAAAACTCCTACTGGTATATGTGTCCAAATTTATTCTAATTCAAATGAATTCATATTCTAAACTCTTTTTCTGTCTGAAGTCAAAGAGCACAAACTATTAACGATGTTAATAACTTTAGACCATTTGGCAGCTCAGTGCAGTTTTTGTAATGTCAGCCAAAAAGTTATGAAGTAAATAACATTTTTGACCTTAAAGGGCAGTTATAAAATGTTGTGCAGTTGGTGGTGAAAAAAGTACTGAAAGTTTCCTTTTTTTTTCTTTTGGAGTTTTTACTCTATATTTTTAAAATGTTTTTGAAAAAAAACAACAACTTATTTTCACTACAGTCCTGGCCAACATAAAACATTTATGGAAAACAGATGAATCAACAAATGAATGAATGTACACTTGCACACTACAGGGGCCAGAATACATTATTCTGAGGTACAGTGAGTGTCATTCTTCAATCTTTGAGTAAAAATGTGTGGAAATGTTTGTGTAAGCCAAACCACACTAAAACGTTATGCTGGATTTATAAAGAAATTGTAAATGCTGATTTTCTGCCCATTTGTATGTCAATAACTGGCAATCACCTATAAATTAGGTTCATGCACACCACAGCTGATTTGCAGTTGATGGTGCGCACAAAACTCCAGAAAAAGGCCAAGTGCAAAATGGCTATTAAATGGACAAAAAAAAAAGAAGGATATCTCCGAGACAGAAGTTTAAGAAACCTTCGACTTATGAAAAAAAACTTTATGAAACATTCCTTTTGATTTCATAAGCACTACATCCTCTAGGTCCTCCAGACAGTGTGTATAATTTATACATACATATATACAGTATATATATATATATATCAGTGGCGAGCCGTCAGGGCCTTCAAGGCCTTCTCTGAAGGCCTAAAGAAATATTTGAATCACAAACTGATGTTGATTATATTTTGTCCATGAATACTTATTAAATAATTCCAAATAGTCTCTCCTTCCTTT
>JAQMCW010000016.1:7700265-7710892 GCA_030068335.1 Chrysichthys cranchii | reverse complement strand
TAATGTAGGATAAAATTTGTTAGCTTTTTTTTTTCTTTTCTTTTCTTTTCCTACTGCCACGTTTTTCAGAGACGTTTATTATGGGGGCCCTGTCTTTGTGAAAGATTTATTGTCCTTCAAGCTGGGCAAAAATATGAAACCTTGTTGTAGCACAAAACTGTCATTATGTTACTTGGCAAATAGGGCAGCTTTTATTATCTAGGGAGAGTGATTCTGACTAAAAAATGCAGCCTACCTGAGCAGACTCGTCTAGACCGCTAGTGCATCGATGGTGTTTTGGTGTGTACGTAACAATAATACTGTGGCTGTTAAACAACGTGATGTGCTGTATTGCCTAGGATTTGCAAACGTCTACCATGGACATGTGCATAATATGTGGAATATTCACTCCAGCGCGAATGAAACGTGTCTTTAAAGTTTCTTTGGTGAACGCTCTTACCAAACAAAGTCGAGCATTCAGTTCATTAGTTAAATACCCAGGCTCAACACTGGGTGTCAGAAAAATAAACCTTTGTAGGATCGTGGCACGTATGCCGTGGGATCACGGCATTCGTCTTATTATAGGAGTTTTGTAAAAACAAATGCAGAACCAAAAAAAAAGCAGAAAGCCAAAGAAAATATGACAAGCCACTTCATGAAGCTACTATCGGTCATTATGAGTGTCATGATCATAGGATCAGAGTTCAAGACCTCAGCAGTGACACTGAAAATACCACAGTGCAGAGAAAGCAATTTATTACGTCAGCTTTACTATATAAAATTATCCTGAGGAAGAAGTGATCCGTCCAGCTTTCAGTAAAGAGAAGTGGAAAGCAGAAAGGCAGCAGGGTGAAGCAACAGGAAGTCATCTGGCTAGCCGAACACCTCACAGCACAACCACATGATGGTTAGCTGTCTGCATTTTGCTGAGGCCATGAAGTGTGTAAAAATCAAGTTCCTGTTTAATTTGGTAGAACCACAGAAATAGCCACGCACTTGCCCAGTCGCCAAAGTCTTCAGTGATTGCAAAGCTCAGCGTCAGTAAGAAACTCAAGCCAAGTGACACTGGGGCTCAACGCTCAAGTTTTGGGGTGAGTAAGACCTGTCCTTACCACTGGTTTCAGAATTTAGTTTTGCTTTGTACTGTTTTTCAGTCTCGGTCTGGTCTGTGAATTGATACTAGAGTAGCACCACCCAGAGTGACATGTGAAGTATTAGTGAAAATAGCACTAAGATTATTCAATAATTTTCAGAGCCTAATGGGCGACAGCAGTATGTGACACGCCAGCACGTTCTGGGTTTTTGACCGCACTCAGTGCTGGGGAAAATCGAAATAAAAGGTAAATATTTCACTGCAGATTCCAGGTAACCCATTAAGGTGAAGCAAATTCAGTATCTGCAGCTAGATGAGTAGTTTAATTTTGACTTTTGTTTTCTGTGAGGTTTGGGGAATGAGTTTTACGTTGCCATCGCTTTTACAGACTGGCGCATGAGATCATTCTTGTGTGCGTTGGTGTATGTCGGTTCGTTTCTCTCCAGAAATTGTTCTGTCTTAAAGAATCTTCTTCAGACGTATGTTTTCTTTTGTGAAACAGGAAGGACATGTACACGGTATGGTTGTGTTGGATAATTCCACTATAAGAATTTCAGTGACTTTTGATGATCCCTGCATTGAACCCAGGTTGTTTTTTCATTATGGTATTACAAATCCCTAACACTTGGAAAATAAGGACATTGAACAAATGTTCCATTAAATATCTAGATCTTGATGTACTTATGTCCACTCTTAGATTGGAATGAGACTTTGAATTAGTGCTGTATTAAAGATGAGTGCACTTGTTTTGTTGAAGCAGTTGCTGTAAGACTGGAAGCACTGTGAGCCAAGGTTCGTCTTACAGCCGATATTGGACAATGTCTGGTTAGACAAAGGTTTAAATTAGAATGAGACAAAGATCCAGATCAGGGTTTTTTTTTCCTAGTTGGTGCTAGATTTTGTTCCAATAAAATATTTTCCAGTAAAAATAGGTTAAGGGTCTAGCATCTAGCAAATCGGGCAAAAGGACTGGTTAGGGTTTTTTTTTTTGTTTGGTTGGGTTTTTTTGTTTGTTTGGTTTTTTTTTGTTTTTTTTTTTAAGTTTTATTATTACATGTAATCACATTGCAAACTATTATTATTATGATCATTGTGATGATTGATTAATAAGAATAAAAATCATTATCATATAATAATTACAAATAAAATTAAACTAACAAATCAGCGGCAAGTCTAAAAAATTTAATAAGAATAATTATTATTGTTGTTCTTGTTGTTATATTGATATGTGTAAAGTATGATGGAAAATACCAGTTCTGATGTGTTTTTTTATTTATTTAAAAAAAAAACACACAAAACTTTACTTTGTTAGATTTGCCTTGTTGTTGTTTTTTTTTTTCCTTTATTTTTTAGGTTTTATTTGGTGATCATTTTCCTACAGTAAACCATTTACTCTACACCAGTGGTGTCCAGTCTTATCCGGAAAGGGCTGGTGTGGGTGCAGGTTTTCACTCCAACCAAGAAGGAGCCTCACCTGATTCCACCTGTTTAACCAGTTGATCTAAGCTTTTAATAGGTTCAGGTGAGACTCCTGCTTGGTTGGAACGAAAACCTGCACCCACACCGGCCCTTTCCGGATAAGATTGGACATGCCTACTCTAAACCAAGACATGTTTGCTCACTGAAGCTGAAGCCATGCCTACAAGTGTTACTTAATCATACCTAATATATTTATCAGCATCTTTAAACCATAAATGCATAAATGTCATCATACCTTACCTAGGCCTTTTTTTTAAGCTACTCCAAGATTTCTTCATCCTCTTCTTTTAAGCCCAAGTAACATTTAACTTCTCTTATCAGTAAATGATATGCTTGGAGAAAGTTTACAGAGATCGAGAGTGCCTATTTCCTGATTTTTATACGTCAGACTCATCAAAAAGCCACGCGCAGCAGTCTAAAAATGCATCCTGCTGCCTGATTCATTTCAAAACATGGAAGTAAGATGTTTCTATCCAGAATTTTAGCCTATGAATTTTTTATTTTTTTATTTTATTTTTTTTTCTTCCCCTTAATCAAAATTCAAATGGATTTAGAGATGGGTGTCGATACACATCCTATATCCATCCTTTTAAATAAAAACACACTTGAATCATTTTTATCGAAAAACAGTGAGGAGCGCAGTGCAAAATAGGGAGTAAAAGTGAGAAATCTGTTTTAGGAGTTCCCCAATGAGCAGTGACTTTTTCTGAACAAGTCAGAGCAATAAAAAAAAAAAATCTGAGTTCACGTGTGCCATGTAAGACAAATCCATGCCGAACAGAATGTGGTTTTAAACCTGTGTATTAGAATTGCTGCATCAAAGTTACAAATGTGTGCCTAGTAAGTTCAGTAGTAGCCGTGTGGGTGGCGTGACAGCTTTATTGTCTGGCTTCAGTCTCAAAGCGAGAGGGCATGGCAGAGACAACAGCACAGGGGAAGAGTTTTCTACCACTCGCGCTGGCACTGATGTCAGGAAGTCACATTTCTCTTTCTGCAGCTCGCTATGACAAAGCCTTCAGGTCATGGCCTTTTCTGATGAAAGTGTTGTGCCGACAGCGGTACTCTATAATCGTAAGTCGTGCTCTGTGTTTTTCTGAGAAACCTCTCGTTGTTGTTTTTTTTTCCTTCCTTTTCTTCTTCTTCTTCTTCTTCTTCTTCTTCTTCTTCTTTCTTCTTTCTTCTTTCTTCTTCAAGGTCAGAGTGTGTTCAATAAGAGTCAGCGTGGAAAAAAAACAACTTTGATTTGAGCTAAATGGACACACAAAGGTGGCTACAATGGTTTGAACCGCCACCTTACCCAGTCCCACCCACCAACTACCAACACGCAGTACACAAACAAAGAAAATGGAGGAATAAATGGGTGAAATATAAAAAACGAATGCAACAACAAACAAAATAGTGTCTGCTGGAAAACCCAGACATGCAAAAACAGGCTTATAGCAATAAAAGCGCAAAGGTAAATGGCATCAATGAGCTCAACGTGTGCTTGCGTATATTAGAAGAAGTCAGACAGAAAGGATTACCAAAGGCACATAACACCGATTCACATAATAATCACCCTTAAGCAAACACAAATACCGTTTAGTAAGAAAAGTGATCTTGTAATGTCTTCGGTGCTGGATTATTCCAATGCATGTACTACAAGTGTGAATGCGATCGTTCTCGGGCCTTTCTACTTTACATGCAATCGCACAGCCATTAAAGGAGAATTGAAGTTGTCGATTAGCAATGTACGTTTCTCTCTGAGAATACTGTGTACTTTTTGTCTTTTGAGACATTCCTCCAGGAAAGACCGGTGTGCTTATCGTTCAACTGATGAATCTGTAGATGTTGCTGAATGTCGTCAGGCTGGTTCTGCTTCTTCTTGTGCACTCTCGAGTACTCTTTTCCACGAGAGACACGTGAGATACTTAGCGTGATTCTCAGCCACATTCGTGTATTTACACAGCATTATGAGAGCTTGGTAAGTGAACTTTTTTTTTTATTTTCAGTGATTTTGCGTAGTGGACATTTGTCTGAGGTGCAAGTCCATGGGAAAATGGGTTTTTTTGTTTTCTCTGTATTTAGGGCATGAAGGTGATGAGTTGTGTGTGGACTGTCTGAAAAAGTGTTTTGTTAGTGTTTCGCAAATGCAGCACTGTTGACAGATTTTTACGTTGCTTGATTTTTGAAAGCCCATTCATGTTTACATTTATATTTGGCCATTTAATCGACACTTAAATTGCGTTAAAAGAAGACAATACTGATTTAAAGGTCCAAGACCGCAAAAGTAAGACTGAGATTCCATCAAGTTGCCAGAAAGAGCGGTAATCTAATTTCTGGAAAATAAATAACGCACAAAATGACCCCACACTCACAAAAGAGTAGGAACGATCTGCAGCTGAACTACTACAACTCAACTGTACTACACGCGCTTCACTCTTAACACGCTGCAGGTTCCTAATTTTACCAAAATTAAAGAAATAATTATTTCCCACTGCAAAGAAAGCTTTCGCATAATGTAAGCAAAAACTCTTGGAAATTATTCCTCGGTTCTTTGTCAGAAAGACCAGTGACAGCTGAAGAATTGGACTTGGAGTAGTGAAAACACAATATTTTACAATATTTCAGTAACTCCGTGTCACTATTATGAAAGCGTTAGGCTTATAAGCATATAGTGTCAACATATACAACAGATGTAGGCATACATCTGTTATGTATACACACAGGAACACTGGCATTCACTAAAAGACTGACATACAGGACCTCCCTGATTTTTTTTTTTCTTTTTATGTGTTTTTGTGTGTGTGTGTGTGTGTGTGTGTGTGTGTGTGTGTGTGTGTGTGTGTGTGTTTCTTTTATCAAATCGCAAACACAAAGGCTATGCCTGCCTTTAGCCAATTTTTTGGATCAAGCCATACAAAAGTTACTGTTCTGTTATTATGTAGTTTGTACACCTTATGAACATTAGAAACATTTTTTCCACCCCAACTTCTGAAAATTCCCAACCGTCAGCCAACTCCTCGGTGTCATATGACATCTAACAACCTTGGAGGATCGACGCTAGCACCTGTGTCCTCCGAAAGATGTGAAATTAGCCAACTGAATTGTTGTTCATGCTGCGTAACATGGGAAACACTAATCTACCCCCTTTCGCATACAGGAGCTCACAGACACCCATGATTGGCCAGTGTATCTGTGATTGATTGAGAGAGAGAAAAAGAAAAAGAGAGAGAGAGGGGGAGAATATATGCTAACTCACCCAAGCAGACAGCATGGTTACTTTTGCCCCCTTGACTTTTCTGGCACTAGGGGGCCAATCAATTTACATTTTGTATCTCCTCCAAAATCATTTTTTAAAACAAACAATTCATGAAAAATTCATGATCGAGAGAATAATGTTTGACACCCGCTATTGTGTTTTCCGTGAGCCTTCTGAATCACTGCTGATGACGCATGCATGTAATAGTGATGCATTTTCCCTAATGAATGCCAAATCTGAGGGGTGTGTCACTTTGTGTAATCACTTGATGCAATATTGTCAATAATCGAGTGTGTGAATATCTATATTTTGGACTAGAACGATGTCGGCCCCAGACTTTACTTAAAGTTCCACTGTGTAGGATTCAACCACCTGAATGTCCCCCTCTTCTGCCTAACTTTTCAAGCGTGTATTAGAACATATGGTGGGCGTCAGGTGCCCGTAGCATATTTTAAGTACAGTCATCCCTCACCTATCGCTAGGGTTACGTTCCAGAGCACCCCCCATGATATTTTATAATTTATATATACTTTAAGGCTTTATAAACCCTTCCTACACTCGTATAAACCATTTCCACTCTCTTATTAACCTTTCCCACACTTCCTATGCTCCTAACACTCTTAAACCTATGTAATTTTAACAACAAATAAGATGTATTTAAAAAAAAAAAAAAAAGTCATACAGTGAAGCCGTGATAGGTGAACCACAAAAATGGCGAGGGACGACTGTACTTATATTCACACTTGCTTGCATTTTTGCTTGCTAAATAATACGCATGTTCCTCCATTTTTTTTATTTTGGTTTTTTTTTTCTTTCAAAATGGGGGCTGTCGAACTTGTTAGCCAGCACCAGCAAACACTGATTCTTCTTTCTCCTTCCTTGTCTTCCTTTCTTCTTCTTTTTCGTCGTTCCGGATTAACGTTGCCGCTTGTAAAAACCCGAAACATGAAGAGTGTTCTCTAGAGGTTTGTCTGTTCTGGGCTGCTGTAGCAGTGCAACATGGCGACTCCTACGTAGATATAAAGGGCTCGTTCTCAGCTTATGAAAACACAACAATTCATAGTTACAGGTAATTCTACACTAATGAAAACATAATTATGAATTCTGTAAGTATATTCTGGAATATATACTCCATTTCTGCTAATAGATACCTTTAAAATCCTACATAGGGAACCTTTAGTACTTCAGTGTTTTTCCTTACAGCCGCTGTTGGCAGTGGTGTTTTCGGTTCCACCGATTTTAAAAAAAAAAAAAAATTCCCATTCTATCCATTTGTTAACAGCAAATAGGACGACGGGCATGGCAGGAAAAGTTTTATCTCCTTTTTATTCCTTTATTTTTGTATTAAAGGAACTTGTCTGGCATGAGGTAGTCGCGAATGATACAATCCCGATACAATGACATTAGCAATGCGCATTATTAATGATATATTCAGGGATGTGGGAGATCCACAGCTTTGAATATAAATGAAAACAATTTTTGTGTTACTCCTTCGCCTTGGCCATTACGGCTCTTAGGAAATATTAATGGAAAACATTACGTTTGTGTTGCAATACCGTCCCTGTGGAAAGGATTTCACATCACACTCTGAGCAACTCTTTTCCATAACTTTCTTGCATGAACAGAAGCAGAGCTCTCGAAAGAAAATAGTCTCTGGTCTCACACCCTTTTTTTGACGGACGCTCCAGTGTCGAACTTGTATGAAGCTGGATACGAGTGTTTGTTTACTTAGAGACTCTAGAACCACCATTATTATAAGTACTGGCTTTCTCTCTTTCACAGTTGACACGATTGTCATTAGTTGTAGCTCAGTTGGTTCGAGAGGTTTAATTTAAACCTCAGTGAAACTTGAGTCTGGGATTACCTTGGCCAAGAAGAAGACGTGCAAAGCTGCTTTTAAATAAGGAACCTTAGAAAAACGCTGTCCTTTTGCAGCCTTCAGAAGAGAATTAGCCAAAGTTTAGAAGCTTTTACTCGTACTGTTACACTGATTTTGACTGATTGTCCTTTGCATTGCAGCTTGGACAGCAGAAGTGCCCATTTTAGCCGTTTAAGCACTTATCTCCTGACATGAAAGTAAATACCGTACCATACCATACCATAAAAATGAGCACAGTACACACTCAGTCAGGAAAGTAGATTAGATGTATAACATATGACAAACTTTTAACCTTTTACCATTTTCTACAGTTTATGGTCATCAAAATTGCTAGCTTGCTAGCACTCTGTTCAGACAGACTTTCTCTACAAAGAAGAAGCCAGTAAACATCAGTGTATAAAGCTTTTTTGTATACATAGGACTTGATTTAGTACCTATAAATGAATTCAGGAAAGTTGACTAGTTTTTATGAGTGTTTCTCATGACCGTGTTACAAACCGCAGCTAAGCCGTGGCAAAATTGCTAAATGAACCAATATAGAGGACTTTTTTTTTTTTTCCCTTTTGCACCCTGATCAGTTTTTATTTGTTAGGAGATGCGGACTCAAATATTTAAAGTCTATTTAAGAGAACTGTTACTCAGGAAGGTGGCCAATAATAAAACTGTCGGAAATGTAGCACAAGCCTATGAAATATAATTAAATTCACTTTTTATGTCTTGCGACTGACCACAAGGGCCTAGCGTCTAACTATGTACCTGTCCTCTGAACACTGCAAGATCAGGCTTGACCAGGAATCAATGAAAAATGAATGTTGCATTTACTTTGTCTTGCTTTGTTCGTCATATCTTGTTACCGTCACTTCAACACCTACACAGTCAAGTCCCGTAAGTCATGAGCCACCACGAGATCCCTTTATGTAGATGACCTTGTTGGAAAGAAGAGTTCAGCAAAGCAAATCAGCCAAATGAAAGGTTAGGATTACTTTTATCCCATGAGTTTGCTCATCAGATGATAAGCCTGCGGTTTCCACCAGAATGCGATGACTCTTAATATCAGCACTGAGAAAGCAGATTGAGGGAAAGGGAGGCTGTCTCACCAAACTGCCCATCTGACTCTGTATCTTCCCTGTTTTTCCAACTGGAGCAAAAGCCCTGTGAGGAACATGTTTACTACTTTTCAGAGTGGATATGTTGGGGACAGAAAGTCGTGGCAGCGCTAAGAATAGACTGTTCCTATTGCCCAGCAGTTTCCAAAAAAAGGCTCCGCAGAAGCGTGCCCAGGTGATTTTGTGGAGATTCCATTCATTCATTCGCATTCCATGAAGGTGAGAAGGGAAAAAATAAGCCATTGAGCAGAGGATGTTTGCAGCATATAGGTATTTTGGGAACGCCGCTGGGAACCATGTCAACAATTTAGCTATTTTTGGAATATTGGAGAAATCCAGTGGGCATCGCTTGAGGCCAGTTTGACACCTGGAATTCATACACTGTTAGAGTACTCTAAATGGAGAAGACTCTAAATATGTTTGCAGTGCCTAGATATTTTGGGAACATTGCTGGGAACCATGTGAACAATTTAGCTATTTTTGGAATCTTGAAATAATACTGGGCACTGTTGTGACACCTGGACTATTCTCACACACTTGGAACAGTCTCGAAAATGAAATTATTCTAACATGATACGAATTATAATATGTATTTTTGCAAAACCTTTAGCAGTAGCGAGTGGAAGGCACATATGCACAGCTGTCTGCTTTTCAAAGCAATCCTTGCGCAACAGCTGGCTTTGATTGTGTACAGTCTTGCTGATCGATATGGAGGGATTTAAATGGCAAAAAATGGATCCTTGTTTTATTGAAAAGAAAATGTAAATGACTTCAGTTTATGCTCAACCATGTCCTCTTTATTGTGAGCACACTCTGGCGTTCTTTATTCAGAGCTCTGCATAACAGTGAAGACGTTCTTTGAGGCATAAAGGTCACCAGAGGTTTATACAGTGCCCTTCAAAACATCAGGGAAGTTTTATTCAAATGAGCAAATAAATAAATAAAACGAATAACCTGTGGAATAAGTGCTATTATGAGGCCCCAGCCACAAAACAACTCCAGAAACGTTAATGGTCCGCCTCTACATTTAACAATGGACAATTGGATGCTTTTCATTGTGCAGCATCCAAACATGGCAAACTATACATATATATATATTAGGGGTGGAGCCGAACCCGAATACGGTATTCGGAAAGGCACAAATAATGTGGTTTTTGACGAATACGAATTTCAAACGAATACTTGGAAAGATATTTGTATTCGGCAACAAGAAAAACTTTATCAAAAAGCTGCGTTCCCCCCCCGTAGCATGAAAAATGTCCGCTAGCACCCCCAAATCATCTTTTTCTGAAAGACAGTTCAGACCTCTTAAAATAAAGCATGGCGACCACAACATTTTCTTTTCCTCACAAAGTAACTTGCATGCAACACTCCTTGAATGAATGTTTTTTTTTTTTTATGGAAATATATATAAAATAAAATAAAATCTACATTTAAAATGAAAAGTGTGAGTTGGCAACAATTTTGATGTAAATGTCAACCTAAATGTAAGGGCCAATGTAAGACAAGGTGTAGAGTTCAGTAGTGCTTCAGTGGAATATTGAAATAAAACACATTATTACATTCTTATGGTTGTTTTTAGAAGGACGTCTTCTGATTTTAGTCCTATTGCCAAAGTGTTGCCCCAGTCACATACTCTGTCAGCATTTCACAGAATAAATACAGGCTGAAACACTCTCTCTCTCTCTCTCTCTCTCTCTCTCTCTCTCTGTCTGTCTGTCACTGTCTCTCTCTCACTCTGTCGGTCACTCTTTCTCTCTCTCTCTCTCTCTCTCTCTCTCTCTCTCTCTCTCTCTCTCTCTCTCTCTCTCTCTCTCTGTCTCTCTCACTGTCTCTCTGTCTCTCTCACT
>JAQMCW010000016.1:7678760-7700042 GCA_030068335.1 Chrysichthys cranchii | reverse complement strand
TCTCTCTCTCTCTCTCTCTCTCTCTCTCTCTCTCTCTCTCTCTCTCTCTCTCTCTCTCTCTCTCTCTGTCTCTCTCCCTCTCCCCACTCCCCACACACAGTGTTGGACCAAGGCCTTGGTACTTGCGTCAGTGGCAGACCTCGGGCTGTTTTCATGAGCTGCGAGGCCACTTGGGACAGCAACAATCATCTTAAGCAACTCTTCTTAGCCTTCATGGTGAATTAGGGTTAAATGCTAAATGAGCAATGGAGTTCTTTGGTTAGATGAACGAAGAGCTACTTTTGTTGATTCTGTTATTTCTTAGTTGGGCAGAGATGGAAACATTAACCTCTTAGCGCAGCTTGTTTTCTCATTACTCATACTGTAGAATAACTGACCATACACCAGATGACTAAGAGATCAGAGACTGGGAATAATAAGCTGGTCCAGTTCTGTTGGTGCGATTTGCCTTTTGCCTTATTGCCTTTTGCCTCATTCTAAATCTGTGCTCATCTCTTGGGTAGATATGGTGGACACACAGACGTTTTCCTGGCCCATGGGATTTGGCCTAAGTGCTCTGGACCTGGAGGGACTTGATGACAGCTCACACTCTCTGGACATGAAGCCTTTCTCCACGCTCAATGACTATGCACCCATCGAGTACACACCCAGCCCGGGCCAGAGTGAAACGACGCACATGATGGATCTGACGCACATGTACAGCTACAGAGCCCAAGAGAACAACTATAGAGCTCACGAGAACAACTACAGACTGCAAGAGAACAGCTATAGGCCACAGGAGAACAGCTATAGACCACAGGAGAACAGCTATAGCCCACAGGAGAACAGCTATAGCCCACAGGAGAACAGCTATAGCCCACAGGAGAACAGCTATAGGGCACAGGAGAACAGCTATAGGCCACAGGAGAGCGGCTATAAAGCACAAGAGAGCAGCTATAGAGCACAAGAGAGCTGCTATAGACCACAAGAAAGCAACTACAGAGCACAAGAGATCAGCTATAGAGCACAAGAGAGCAGCTACAGAACTCAGGAAGACGACTACAAAGTACATGAAACCCAAAGTATGAACCACACTTTTGTGACACCCACAAAGCTACATAAAAGTTTGTAAACATTACTTAGATTTTTTACTTGGAAACTATACTTATACTAATTCTGAAATATGGATAAAGAACAAATCACTTTGTTCACGCACATTAATTCATTTGGTGTCATGTTTGTAAGACATTGATCTAATAATCCTGAATTATGTTGCTGTCTTTTCAATCAGGTTCGATTAAACTGGAGCCCGAGTCTCCACCCCAGTATGCGGAAAACAGCATGGCGTTCATAAAACAGCACGAAGATCCTTCCACCTCGGTTTTAAACATCGAGTGTCGTGTGTGTGGCGACAAAGCTTCAGGATTCCACTACGGTGTTCACGCCTGCGAAGGATGCAAGGTACAAATAATGAGTACTTTCTTCCAAAGCACATGCTGTAGTTCTGTAGGCATCATTTGACGCATGCACAAGTAAAAAATGTCGACACTGCATATAGCTCTATTAGTTGCGTCGCGTTGGGACGCTTATAATTCTAAGAAGAGGATGTACATTACATGGAACTGTTCATGCAAGACACGGGTTATTTTCTTAAACTACAGATGAACTTCTCCCATCTACTCGTTTATGAGCAGCAAGTACCCCCCCCAAAAAAAAATCTCCCCCCTGTTTGTCATTCAGATAAATTACACTTCATTTCATACCCAGACATATAGACAAGGTCAAAAGGTGTCTGGATATCTTTCCTCTGTCTGTCACTTGAACCACAAAAGCCCCATCACAAGTTTCCATTCAGAGAAATACATATGGGCAGAGAGATGTGTCTGAATAAGAATAATCATGTGAGTGGGTGAACCAGACTTTTCGCTTTCATTTCCATTCCACACACTCTAGACATGGGGGCTTGTTAAAGTAGGCAGACAGGTAGGTGCGTGGGTTTGATGATACACCTATCGACAATTGAATAGTACACCAACATGAGTCTAAATGGAATTACCCGCTCAGGTTCAACATCAGGTTGTACAGTTCTTTTAGGGGAAATGTTGAAAAGCAAGGGTCCCTGATGTGTGTAATATGATAATATCAAGTTGAAGTAACTATTATAATAAAATCTATTATGATTGGCATGGGTTTGGGCAGAGGGTTGGTGGGCGTAGCCTTATGATGCATGTTTTTCCCCCGATGCATCCAAGTTTGAGGTATAGTGAGAAGGTACCTAAACATAATTTATTTTATTTTTTTTTTATCCTTTTGTCTCATCAAGTAACAATGCCTGTTGCTAGGTTCAGCCAACCGGGTTAATACACAAATTGTTCTAAAATACAAAAGCCATTTTGGGTGGAGTGTTATTTGCCCCAACTTCCTCGTTCTATTTATAGTCTAAAATGCTTCTAAAAATAACAATGAAGCGATCAAGGGGGACAGGAGGTTCATGGAAAACATCCTCTCAGTTTGATAATGTTTCCTGCACTTCTTGTAGCCGTAGGTTGATGCTAATTAGTGTCGTAGATAGTTTAATGGAATTCTAATAGAAATTCCCCAAAGGGAAACGGGAATTTGTTCACGTGTGATGTGGGCGGCGGGGTGGGGGTGTTATCATTGACAGTATAAAGAAACATTATTACATTTTCTGTTATTACCAGAGTTTAATGTGTTCATTATGTTTGGCGTGTTTACTGAAGAGCTACATTGCTTTCTCGCTGACCTTATAGCACGAATAACAGATGGAGCCCAGTAGACTTTAGTAATGACTAAATCACATATACGGGCCAGATACGTTGGCCAAATAAGGCTCACTGCGCCAACTTGCGATGAATAATATTTAAAACAGCCAGTAGTGCAACTCAACATATTCACACTGTGTGGAATTCCCACCAAAGCCGTAGTTCAGTGACTGTGTGAGGACTCGCATCTCGCCTGGCTGGAACACTGGTTAACGTCAAAGCCTGTCTGCTGGGGTTGAAATCATCTACATCTACCTACATCTAAAAATGATTCAATGCGTGTCAGGTGTTGGTGCGATTCAGTGATTGACTCCAAATCTCCAGAGCTACAAATACTATATAGAAGCTGTTGTGGAACCTGAAAAACAAGCGAGAGGCTAAATAAATGCGTAGAAAAAATTCTGATGTGGCCGAGGCAGAAGAACGGTTTGGACTAAGTGATTTGATAGCTAGGTGGATGGATGGATGAATAAATGCCTAAATACACAAATAAGTAAGTGAGACTATAAGATTGCGTTCAGCCCAAAGTCCAGTGCAGGAGATTATGCGGAGTCCTAATGATGGACTTTACAGATAAACATTGCCTAATGTTATCTGAGTGAATAATGACTTTGCTCTCTGACTGTGGGCTTAAAGCTCGGCTGTCCAATCTTATCCGCAAAAGGGCAGTGGGCTTCAGGTTTTCTCTCCAATCGAGCAGGAGCCACTCCTGATTGTCGATTGAAGGCCAGGATCAGGTGATGGGTGGAATCAAGCATCAGACTTCTGCTTGTTGGAATAAAAACCTGCAATGACACCATCCCTTTACGGATATAATGGAAAATCCCAACATAAAGCAGGCATGTGAGAAAACTAGCAGGATTTTAATTTCATGTTAGGTTCTGTGTAGGATAAGGAATATAATTTTTTGTTTTGGTTTGCCTTTTTTTTTTTTTTTTTTTTTTTTTTTTGGGTCAGAGAGCAAAAAAATAACTCTTAAATAAATCTTAATTACTCAACCTTCCCAGTGCTTTAGTTAACTATTTGTGTTCCAGTATAGGGACATGTACACTACTTGGTCACATCACACATTACCAATTTGTCATTCGGGAGCCATTTATAAGTTCTCTACACTTATTCAACATGACGTTGTACAGCAGCCTCCGACGGGGGGAACTGTTAAAAAGCAGGGAACGTAATTTACGTAACATCCGTTTTAAGTAAATACGTTACTACTTTTTTTTCCCCTCCTGAAACACATTACAGCTAAACTTAAATAGGAGAAAATAGGAAATGCATCTTATCCTTTTGCGGATAAGATTAGACCTGCCATTCGGGAGGCATTTATAAACGTGCTTGTTTAAAAAAAAAAAAAAAAAAAACAGCAACAAAAAAATGAGACCTTCCTAACGGATTGGAACTTGGGCACAGTTTAAGATTTTTTATTTATCTAAAATCTAATTTTAGATTCCCCCCCCTAAAAGTACACCTGCTGAGGTCACTAAAAATGAGGCGCTACAAATACACACGTTCCAGGTCACAAGTTTATTGGGCTGAACACATTTTTTACTAACCTCCGCTTGTGTTCTCAGGGGTTCTTTCGCCGCACAATTCGCCTAAAGCTAGTCTACGATCATTGCGACCTGCACTGCCGCATCCACAAGAAAAGTCGCAACAAGTGCCAGTACTGCCGCTTCCAGAAGTGCCTGATGGTGGGAATGTCACACAATGGTGAGATCTGCTTTTACCTGCTTTTTTTTTTTCTTCTTCTATGATCTTTTATTGCAACTAATTTCCCACTGACCAAGTCTTAGCCTCAGATGCTCCACCTACAGACTGTTGAATGTCTCCTGTACATGTAGGTGGACACAACTATTTCATTAGTAGTACTTATTTGGTAGAGCTGTATTTCCGTGTTTGTTTTTTTTTACCAGTTGAATGAAGAAAAAACATGCATTTTTTTCCCAGAGTGAGACATAGTCACCGGATTTTAAAACAGTTGTGACGTGTTCACTCCGTATTTAAAGTCTGAGCACCAGATGTGCAGAGGACCCTACCTATTGTTTCTGTATGGATTTTTTACCTTTTTTTTGTCTTCAAGACGTGATCCAATTGTGAGGAGGTTCCCTTGTGCAAAAAGTCGTGAAATTTGGCAGACACATGACTGCTTGGGACACTTACTCTGGGACAGAGACTCAACCCTAGAATAACTCTATAGCACCACCAAATGTCACCGAGTCCTGTTAGCTATATGGCGACTAGAGATGATGGGCTAGCATTTTCGTCAGCAGGCTATAGGAAGAGTTGTAGCATTTTTCTACACATTTTTAATGGTTTGCGATTGATCAACTGAGCAAGTCCCTTAACCCTCAACTGCTGAGTTGTTTAAGTGAGTCACTCTGGAAAAGGGCATCTGCCATATATAATGTAATGTGATTGGTCAATTGCAATGCCAATGAAATAACCTCTTCCTCTGAAAAAGCCAGTTCTTGATTATGTTGAGTGATGAAGCCTGGCAGTCTTACTTGGCTTTACCTAGATTATCCCCTCTTCGAACCTCTCTATTGATTTTATAGTAATTTGAATTTTGAGTTATGTTCGCAAATTCACAAAGAAGAAAAATGAATAAATAAACTACTTGTGCAGCACTTTTCATGGTACGGGATAACTGAAAGTGGTGTTCAGTCAAATCAAAATTAGATTACTAAAATGAATGTAATAATAAAAATCAGTGTAGTGGAATACACGAGCCTGAAATCAAAGATAAATAATAATAATAATAAAAATGAAATTATAAACCACGGTTATAATTATAATTATAAATACGGTTCATTTGAATCCCTTATAATCAAATCAATACAACAGTATTGTGAACAAAATCTACTATTATTCTACTTTTGGTTAAAAAGTAAGTACAAATAGCGTGGACTATTTTGGGGGAAAAAATGCTTGTATTGCAAATAATGAATCACTTTGCTTCGTTTCAGCATTAGTGACATTGTCGTTTTGGAGAAGAGCTATTCCTTTGCTGGAAAGGCTTGCTGTTTCAAAGAAAACTATTTCCGGATGAGGTACACGTTCAAGGCATGTTGCTGTAGCAGTGAGGCAGCAGCACTTTGGCCTGCTCCTCTCGTCGCTTCCTCTTTGCGGTCACCAGCTGCATCGACTGTGGCTTTATTGTCAGAGCGTGCAGAGCGCCTAAACGTGTGCCGCCACATGACTCTCAAACAGACTTTCCTTGACATGTAGCACCCTCATTCACACCCCTCGAACCTCAAAACAAAGCAGTACTATTCTAATATCTGCAACAGTTAAAGCTCAAAGCTACGATCAGCTTCTAGAGATCAAACGTGTTTACCATTGTAGCAGGTTTTGCAAAACTTAAACAACACTACAGGTAGGTATATTCTAGGACCTGCTGTTTCATAAACCAAATATTTCTGCTTGAGGCGCTCTCAAGCTCAGCTAGATAATTAGACAATGTTGCATGAAGTTAACTAGTTGAAGTTAAATGATCGTGTTATGGCCACATTGCATTGCATTGCAACAGAATTGATTTTAAAATGTTTCCCACGGGGTCAATAGGAATGAACATCGAAATACTAATTTGGCACACAGGGCTTCACTGCCCCACAGTTCTAGGTGGTCACCTGTATGGCCTTAAGGACAACTGGGACTTAGCAAGAGACATGTTGTTGTTTACCTGCACGATTGCAGGTTTGGGAGCCGTTTAAAATAATGAAGCCAGTACACTCTGAGGAATTATGATATTATATATTATTTATGTACCATGCTGGGTAAACAACTGTCAGCTAAAAGCATGATTGGCATACAATAATGGTTTCGTAGTTCAAGTACAGTGCCACTGACTCTTGAGTATGTCTATTAACTTAACACATCAAGCCACTGGGATTTTTGACCAATCTTCAAGGCAAAGCTGTTCCAGCTCCTACAAGTTAAATGGGTTGTGTGGGTGTACAGCAAACCTCAAGTCATGCCACTTATTTTCAGCTGGCTTGAGGTCTGGGCTTTGACTAGGCCATTCCAAGATATTAAAATGTTTCCCTTTAAACAGGGCATGGATAAAGAAGGGTTCTGTCCATTTTGTTATAACGGATGTAATGGTGCTGCGTGGAATGTTCAAAGTTTGGGATATTTTTTCCTCAGAACCCAAGCCCTGGTCTATACTTCTCTACAACTTTGTCTCTGCTCACGTTGGAGAGCTCCTAGGTCTTCGTGGTGTTCCAGACTCAGTAGCCTTTCAGACCAGGTGTATTTATGCTGATGTCATGTGATGGCTCATGTGACACTTTGACAGCAGTTTGACACAGTTGAACCTTAATCAAACAATTATGTGACTTATGTGAAGTTGATTGGTTGGACCAGATGGACCAGATCTTTATTTATGGATTACATAGGAACAGCATTTTTTATTTTTTTTTTTGGGGGGGGGGGTTTAAAACAAGGTATTTTTTACATTCTACTTAAACAATTTGGACTATTTTAATTAGTAGGCTGTAATGCAACAAAACAGGAACAGCAGCAGGGTGGGCCAGTACTTTTGCAGGGCACCGTAGTGTACCTGTCAGACATTTCAACTTGCTCTGTGCCGGATGTGTTTATGAGAGTACAGAAAGCAGGTGTAGCTCACAGAGCGGCGAGGTTATCTAAGTTTATCCTTATCAGCGCAGTGGCCGCTCGTTGGCTACCTTTGTGTTCCCTCCGCTCACATTGCATTCTTGCCCTCCCTCTAGCCCGTGTTTCACGTTGGTTGGGTAAAATCCCGTCAGACTTTTCTTTTCTTTATCAATGATTGATGAAGGCACAGCGGCAAACGTGCCGTGTCACTGTGGCTGGCTCAATGCCACCCTGTTATACAGTATAAGTGATTTAAGGAGGTGTGTGCACGTTTACAAAAGGTGTGATGCCTGTGCTGGCTCCCTGTTAATCAGAAGAGTTTTGCAACAAGTCGGGGCACATGGGGGGGAAAAAAATCGACATCAACTTCCTACCATTAAAAAAAAAACAAGTTACGATAAGTGTAAGCGACTGGTTTGTTGGCTTAAAGGCACAGAGGGCTTGACGCTTCACACGTCATCTTTTGAAGCACTTTCTACCCCCAAGTCAAATACTTATGTGTGGGAGAGAACCCAAATTACAGGTTTGGAAGCGTTGCATGGAGCATCTGTGTTTGTACATGTAATGAACATGCAAGATTAACCGTCGTTTAAAAGAAGATTTTTCTTCATTTTCTTTTTTTTTTCTTTTTCTTTTTTTTTTTAAAGAACAATATGGATCAATTGGAAATTACTCAGCTTTGGCAATAATGATGTTTATTATTATTATTAATTACTAGTAGTAGTTTCAGAAATTAGCAGCAGCAAGGAAATGTTCATAAAAGTGAATCCAAATAATAAATAAAATCACAGTGTCATCATCATCAGTGTCACATGAGCAGAATAAACGTGTGATCGGCTCATTCCTTTGAACCAACACCCAGTCTTAAAATTCTCAGTAGTGCGAGAGTACAAAGCACAGATTATCCAGGTATTGCATCGGCACAACCATTCAGTTCAAGGCAGTATAAAGTCAGGCCACCTGACACTGAGTCACCAGGTGATACTGAGCCATTGCACGCTTTCCACTCTGTGAAATCATCAATGAGTATCATGCTT
The DNA here is from genome assembly GCA_030068335.1 of Chrysichthys cranchii. Classification (NCBI taxonomy): domain Eukaryota; kingdom Metazoa; phylum Chordata; class Actinopteri; order Siluriformes; family Claroteidae; genus Chrysichthys; species Chrysichthys cranchii. Next base: position 7,691,626 of record JAQMCW010000016.1, on the reverse strand, counting down.
GCATAATTTTCTTGAGGTTAACCAATTAGAGAACCAAGACGGATTATTTATGTGATTGTACACTACCAGTCAAATGTTCGGACACACGTAGTCATTTTTTTTTTTATTTAAATTTTTAAAGTGTTTTTTTTTTTTTTTTTTTTTGACTCTTTTGTACATTATAGAGTAATACTGAGGACATCAAAACTGTGAAATATCGCATATGGAATGATGTGGTCAACAAAATAATAAATAAATAAACAAGTTTCATGTTTTAGATTCTTCAAAGTAGCCAGCGTTTACCTTGATGACAGCTTTGCACACTATTGGCATCATCTTAACCAGCTTCATGTGGCAGTCCCCTGGAATGCTTTTTAATTAACAGGCGTGCCTTGTCAGAAGTTGATCAGTGGAATTTCTTGCCCTCTTGCTGTGCTCGAGACCATCGGTAGCCCTACTCGGCAACTGTATTAATCCATATTAAGAACCACTCAAGTAAGTAAAAAGAAAAGGCGTGACGTGTCATTTATGTAAAGAAAAAACAGCGAATTTGAAGGTGTGTCCAAACTTTTGATTGGTACTATACATACAATCCTCAATGGTGGTTTCAGCCTGAACTTAAAGGCATTTTCAAGAGGGATCCCCCACTGAAAACCTTTCCGGAATCTGACAAGGAATTCTAGCGGATACAGGAAACGTACTCCTCCAACAGGTCACTCTGACATTCCCCAGCATGCCCACGCACTAAAAAACAACCTCCCGATTTCTTTTTATACATCCCACCCACTGATCCCTGGAGTCACCATGTCATAAGCTGACCATGTTGGATTTGGGATTTTTTTCAGGGGAGTTTATTTGAACATTTTTGGCCTGTTTGTCTTTTTCCCAGCCATTCGCTTTGGCCGCATGCCCCAGGCTGAGAAGGAGAAGCTCTTGGCTGAGGTTTCCTCCGATCTGGAGCACATGCACCCGGAGGCGGCTGACTTGAGGACCCTGGCCAAGCATCTTTACGAGAGCTATCTGAAGAACTTCCCCTTGACCAAAGCCAAGGCCAGGGCCATCCTCTCAGGGAAAACCAGTGACAATGCTGTGAGTTTGCTTTTTATATACGGTATATTAAAACTTGCACTACAGATCAGCAAAAAGCTTGTGGTGATTGAGGGTTAAGTTATTGATCAGTCGTACCTATGCAGATTGGACAGATTTGATCTGTGTGTTACTTGTCTACAGCTGGTTTTTAAATCACTTTGGATCAACAATTAAATTGTAATAGTATAAGCCATCTTAACCAGACCAGTGCAGAAGTAAATAAAGAAAGCTCAAGGCCGAATATCCAGTTTGCCTAGCCTTGTAGTCACTAACACGAGTGATTAAAGAGTTAAATTCCAGTTTCAGGTTTCAGATAACAGATCTGTCACTGGTTATGTACACTACTTATCTGAACTTATCGTAGAAACCAGTCTAGAACAGCATGTTTTTGTCAGCTGTAAGGAAGAAATTCAGGCTTTTAATACATGTTGGCTGGATGGCTTTTCAAAACATCCTTGATGTTCTAGACTGATGTCCACATGTGTAGTGTAGAAAAAAACAACATACCTGTATATCTGTAATCTGAAGCTCGAATTGAACTCCTGAGTTAACATGTTTGTTGGCGACCGAATGACGAGGCTTCCTAAGTATGCTGGCTAGATACCTCATAATTTTAGAAGGCAGCAGCACACTATAATTTTAAAAGCCTGTTTGTTTTGTTTTGTTTTGTTTGTTTTTTTAATATAAGGTTTATGGGCTAGGAAGTTAAGGCGAATCCAGAGCACTTGATTGTGTTCGGTGCAGACAGTTTCCCACAGACGTTAACAATAAATCCAGCAACAATAAATAAAGCCAACACAATAGAACATGCTCAGACGGCGCAGACGTTTCTTTCAGTAACAAGCAGCGTACACTGATCAAGTAAATTTACTGCTCGATGTAAATTGCATAGAATAATTATATGAAAGTGCATGCTAGTAGAAAATGTACAAAGATCAATAAAGAATACCAATTTTCACCGTTTTGTATAAAAGAAAAACCTTCTATTTGTATGTGCACTCGATTTAATGTTCATTAATCATTTTATTTGATGAATTTTACATTAGTGAAGCGCTGGGGCTAGCACAAAATGAAATGTTTGTATTGGCAGTAAAGAAAGCAGCATATTACGTAAGAGACCAGTTTTCAGACCAAAAAAAAGCCCCATAATGAAGGCTCCTGGGTTTTGCATGCAAAAAAAAGAAGCAAGTGCAGCAGTCAACGTCTCCAGATGACCTGCATTAGATTCTCCAAGATACTCAACCTGCACAAACTGTTCCTGAGATAACAATTTTATCATGAAGCAAAGGGTCATCACAGCAAATACTGACTTACTGTTTACTGCGCTTTATGGTGTTTTCTAACGTAGAAATCATTATTTTTGAAGAGATCTTCAGATGCACTTGAGCATTTCTTGGCATGTGCCGAAGTCTTTTGCACAGTGCTGTATGGAGAGATGGACGCAAATCCATACAAAAGTATCACGTTACTAATGACAAATACTTGCTTAACAAATTCATCAACACAAAATACAGGATACTGGTGTAAGAAAATGTATCTAATTAAAATACAATGAATTTGTATTTTAAAATCACAAAACACATCCAAAATGATCTTTAACCCTGTTGGAAGCATGCCTTTTTCAGGAGTGATTCACAGTAAGTGTAACAGTAGAGTAAGCTAAGTTCTTCTATCTCTAACTTTACAAGCAATCATATGAAGGCGTGCAAGAGACAGTGAACAGTGCCAGTATTACAGTAAGCATACAACACATTTAGTATGAGAGAAAGCAAAGGACTTTTCTCATAAAACAACATGTTCTCCTTACACTACAAAGCCTTCCAGTTCAGCTTAGCTGTTTTTTAACCTAATGACACCCCACTGTCCTTATATGAGGATATCCCAGTTACACTGTGTGTATATCCTTGTAAGATATGAGGACCACTGGGTATTACTCTTTTGCCAGACGTGTCCTTGTTTGAAGACATTGATCAAGTTCAATAGTTATCAGGTCCCAAGAAACAGAAACAGTGAGGAGAAATGACAAGGCTCCCAACATTGGCTGTTTCAGGAGGTTAAAGCAGTTTGCAGTGAGCACCAAAGCAGCATGATTTCTTGGATTTCTGGTCATCAGGAAGACCAACAGTTCAGAATGAGTGTGCTGGAGCCAACAGGATACATGTGATTTACTTGCATTTGGACAAAGGTTGTAATAGGCTTTATTTAGTAGTACTACAGTAAACCTGGTAAAGAAACTTCTTGTTGTATTTGAGAATAATTTGGGAAATGTTTCTTTAAGTATTTCACCTATTTAATTGTTTTGTATTATGTATTTTAAACCAAAAAAGCAACTTCTAAAAACAATAGTCCAGGAAAATACAAATAGTATAACACTTAAAAGTAATTAATAAGTAAATACGTATTATAGATGCGTTTAATTAAAATACCGCCCATCTCTCGCTGTATATACATGTATCCTTTTATCTTTTTTGCAAAACATTGCGTACATTTTTTCCCCCAATTTTATTTCTATATTAATTCTTGATTTCATTAATAATATAATAACTATATTATGATTGAGTTTTTTGATATTTCTTTTCATAGAAAACCAGGAATTGAGCTTCCAGACTGATAAAGCATCTACAAAGTGGGGGGGGGGGGGTTGTTTTGGTTTGTTTTTGTTTTTGTTTTTTTTTGTTTTGTTTTGTTTTTTTTTGGTTTGGTTTTTTCGCTCATCCATTGCACAAAGGTTTTACAAAGTCAGTTAATCACGAGTAGCTTTCAAAGCATATCTGTTACCTAAACAGCAGCCATACAACATGAAAGCTTTAACAAAAGGCAGGGCGTGATGCTCTAAAATCAAGATATTTAATTTTTAGAGATTTAAAACTGTAAACAAATCTATTCTTATTGGAGTTGTGGAATTGTGTTGTAGTACAGGAATTGTGTTGTAGTACAGGAATTGTGTTGTAGTTTGTGACTTCTTTCTAACAGCTACAATTTTACCTTATTGAAGAATTATCAAATTAAACATGATGTAAATAAAAAAAAGACAGTATTGCTGCAAGCATCACTAGCAGGAGGTATCAGCAAGGCTGTTGGGACGCTTGTTTTGACTGGCACGGGCTACGATATGAGGCGAATGATAGTAAATGTGGTTGTGTCGAGAATGTGGAAATATGAAGGCCACAGAATAGTAAATCGGTAAACTTGTGCAGCTCTCGTTGTAAGAATAAAACATGTTATTTCCGATGCATTTCCAAACAACAGATTTGGATTGGTCGTGCCCCCCCCCCCCCCTTTTTTTTTTTTTTGGAATAAAAAAACATTGCTAGTACTATAGCAGACTCAAGCATAAACCATTTTAGGGCAATTCCTAATTCAGTTTTAATGGCATTATATGAAATATACAAACATGTCCACTCCTGCAAGAGCTCACACAGCACGCTGGGCCCAGAGGTGATTACCTTAAGGAGAAATGTGTCACCTTGGGATTTCAGACAATCAGAAGGTTTTTTTTTTTTTTTTTTCTCTCTCTCTCTGCTTATACAAGAGTAAACACCTCGGGGATGATTTGTCTAGAATCCCAGACACCATTTTAAAAACTAATCCCTACCTTGAATGCGAATGTCTGCTCTAGTTCAGGTTAGAAACCTCGCCTAATTTAGTATGCGACGGCACAGAGGAGACAAAAGGACGGGAGAATGCAGCTTATCCTGAAGTAAAGTTGGGTCCGAAAGGCAGTCGCGAAAACAACAAAGTAGTGACAGATGAGATTCTCTCCCCGTTCTGTATTTGGTGTATTAACTGTGGCTTTCACAAGAAATGAGTCAAATCAATTCCAACATAAAGTGAAAGTCATCACTGTAGATGTGTCACTGTAGATCTTTTATAGATTTGGATTGCTTGATGGAGATTTATAGATTGTTAAAACGCTGCACTTTTATTTATTCTGCAGGAGGTTCGACTTGGTGTTTATCAGTATAGATTATAGGCCAACTTTGGAAGAAAAACACTGATTTATTGTCAGTTCGGTGTTCCAGTTCTCCAGAGGGAAACGCTGTAAGTGGGAGAGTATTTTGAGGTCAGATTTATATTTAAAAAAAAAAAAAGTCAAGCCTCAATTTTAAACGCTACAGTTCAACAGTACAGTTACCTCAGATGACTTACTTTAAAAATAAATAATAATAATAATAATAAACACCTCCAAGTCAAATTCAATTGCTTTTAATAATTAATGATTAATATCAAATATATTAGCAGTATGTATGTGTATATATACCCTACGGTGGGGTATTTTACAAGTTGACCGAAACAGTGTTTACACTTGGTGTTAAAATGCAGACATGACTGGACCAGCAACCATCAAGACGAATTCACTCAAACCACTTGCCAAGGTGATCTAGGACACATTAGACCACATATCTTTTGTGCAGTAAGCGCTAATGCGTCCCTAACAAACGCGCAATAGGAAAAGTGACCCCATAAGCAGTACTGAAATCCGAACCCAGCATGATAGACACAGGTGTCTGGCAGTGAATCTCGGCTGTCCATTTGTGAGCCCGTCCCTCAAGACATGTTTTAAACCCAAGTGGAAACAGGGCCTGAGAGTAGCTTAGCATTATTATTATGATTGATTACATAATATAAGTATCAATGATTTAATTCTCAAGCACTGCATGAGATTTAAACGTTAGCGAGTGAAAATATCTTAACACAACATATTAGTCAAGCATTTATTTCTGATAGCGATAAGCAAAATTATCCGTCATGGACATTTTAATCTTAATTGCACAATTAGAAATATTAGCTAAATTTCTTTCCATTCTGTTTTTTTTTTCTGGAATCCAGTGAGTTTTTTTTTTTTCTTTCATGTGTGGTTTGTAAAAAAGCTGTTGAATACCCATAATCCCTTCTACTCTTATTATTCGTATAATCCTTTCAAGAAGAGAAATTACCATGTTAACCCCAGTCATATTTAGCTGTATACAACTCTGTACAATTCTGTGCTCCACTGTTATTAAATGCATGTCCAGGGTGCTAGCATCATGTGACCTCATGTTTTCTGTGCTCTGCCTCATCAGGTTTTCTTTCTTTTTTCTTTTTTGCTTTTTCGGCAACTTTGAGAAGCCCACTATCCTAGTATTGTGATGATTTTTTTTTTTAATGAGAAATGATGTACAGTTAAGTGTGCGATAGGTGGCAAATATAAAAATACAACAAAATATATTATATCATTTTATTATCCTTCATGGCATCTGTTCCCAGTTTCACACAATCGTGTTGTTCAGTGTGTGTCAGTTTACCTTCGATGTAAATGTCAGGTCACTAAAGACTCACAGTATGGATATCACTAAATCCGTACTGTAGTAAATCCTAAATACTAACTGTTTTGTGTTGTAAGTTTCTGTTATCCACATAATCCCTAAAACTAATATTCACCTTATTTCTTAAACCCTTTAAATACGGAAACTTGGTTTCTTCTATCCCATAGCTCTCGTGTTATTTACATAATACCTCATCACACAAGTGAAATTTTAATGCTTGTAAGCTCGCGAGCTTAAAGCTGTTTCTTTTGTCCCACAGCCGTTCGTGATCCATGATATGAAGTCTCTGCTGGAGGGTGAGCAGTTCATAAACTGTCGTCAGATCCCACGGCAGGACCATCGCCGTCGTCTGAGTGTGAACTCAGTTCAGTCAGACCTACAGCGCGAGGTGGAGCTGCGATTTTTCCACAGCTGCCAGTCTCGCTCGGTCGAGGCGGTCAGCGAGGTCACAGAGTTCGCCAAGAGCATCCCGGGCTTCCTGAACCTCGACCTCAACGACCAGGTGACTTTGCTGAAGTACGCCGTCATCGAGGTCCTCATCATCATGATGGCACCTCTCATGAACAAGGATGGCACGCTTATCTCATACGGCCAGATCTTCATGACGCGCGAGTTCCTCAGGAGTCTGCGCAAGCCCTTCGGCGAGATGATGGAGCCCAAGTTTGAGTTTTCGGTCAAGTTTAACATGCTTGAGCTCGACGACACTGACATGGCTCTCTTCGTGGCCGTCATTATCCTCAGTGGAGGTAAGGCACGGGAGCAGGAAGCAAATGTATTCAAATCCAAGGGGAGGTTTACCGTCGCGTTAACCCGAGCTGCATTATGTAAATGAAAAGGCCTCAGCGACGTCTTTTGGGTGTTCCTTGATTTAATAGTTAAAACGGATTGAACGATGCCTGTGGTACAACGACAAGTGGTAAAGCGATTCCCTTTCTTCACCCGCAATAAATAAACAATAAGTGAAACGGCAGCCAACACTGGATGAAGCATTACTTAATAAATTGTACTTGCTGAATATCACATGGTAGCAAGAAGAAGTCAAGACGTATGACAGGCCGTGCTGTAAATAACCAGTGTCATAGTGCTGATTATTTATTACTCTAGCCGTGTGACCAGCCTCAAGTCACAAGAGTGACAAGCAAATGATGACCATGCATTTCATTCTGTCTTTATACATCTGATTAGAGATTAGCCTGTCTGCTCTAGTCACTCATTAACTCTTGGTCATTAAACAACATTTGGCTTGGTAAAATGAGCCGTCAACTCTAAATTACCGTGTTTTACCCCTACAGCCTTCCTAACATATTCAGATGAAGGCATAAATAATAATAATATTGAATGAGAACTATGATCAGTGGTAGACTGACTCAGAACTTGGATGCTTCATGTATTGAGAATTCTCTAGAAACCTTGCTAAATATTCTATTCAACCTTCTCTTTCAGTGAAAGGAACAAAAAGGATTATACAGTTTGGTCATCTTACCGACTTAAAATAATAGTAGTCGAAATGAACTAGCATTTCCTATTAGAAGATTACAAAACCTCTAACCTGAGATTATTAAACCTGTTTCTAGACTGGAAGCAACCTTATTTCAAGAGGTCTTGTCGAGAAAGATGATCCGTCAATGCAAGGTCATTTTACTGATATTAAATAATTTGCTCCTCAAATTCAGCTTTATTTTGTTGGGGGGGGTCAGCAGTAACGGGAGAGAATGGTTTGAGGTGATATCAAGTGTTCAAACACTAGCCAGATCATTGACTTTAACAGTGCCTCAAAGTAAAACAGACAGAATTTGTATCATCTTTGCTCATAGTAGTTGTCTAATGGTGAGCTAATGTAATATTAAATAGATAACAAAAAGCAAAACCAACTTCAAGCTAGATTAAAAAACATGTATATCTATTCATATTTCTTCCTAATTTGGCATGGCCAGTTCCCGCCCACCACATGACACCTATCAATCAGGCACGGTGAAGGCTGCTCAAGCAATGTCAGTACCACACATAGAGGAAAGTGTTTTCCGCCCACTTCCTCATATATGAGCTCAGAGAGTGAGCTCATTATTGGTTAGTGTCACCTGTGTGACGGCGGAGAAAGTGCATGCCACCACTCCCTCCCTCTGTCTCTCTGAGAATGAGGCCAGATTTGCTGTCTTGGGCTCCCAGGCGCAGATGGCTGTGGCAATATTTGGATTCAAACTCGTAATCTTTGGATGATGGGGTGAACACTTTTCTATTGAAGAACTCAGGAACCCCCAGCATCAGCATCAGGGCTTTGTTTGAATGTTAGTGTGTTAAAATGTTATGCTTTTTAGCTTCTAGAATTTCTCAGAACAGGTAAACCCAGCACACGTGGCTACATCTCCCAGAAACCTGTTCTCCGTACCATTTGGAGTCAGTCATAATCCTTGAGAATTAATTAAAAAAAGAAAAAGTTGTGCGACCAGCAGTTCACCTCATACAGTTTTTCTTCTCAGCTCCCACACATGTATGACTCAGAACATGTTTAGCCTACACCAAGCTCAGGTGACCCAAGTTCAAAGGTTATCTGACCTCGTATTGAAGAGGATATGCAGATTCTGCATGTCGTTTATAATGATTGTTGCTTCTCATCTTGGTGTTAACAAGATGTCTTATGGAGTTATCGCAGGTTTATTGGTCTGGTATTATTGGTATTACTTATTTTGTGGCCATTTAATAACACCTTACCCTTGAACTTTGATTTTTTTGGATTCGCATGTGAGAAAAATAAACCTCAAGGGCAAAAAAAAAAAAAAAAAAAAGACTCCCCAGCCACTAATATACGACTCGTACAGGAAGTAGGAAGGTTCAGACATTCTAAACAATTGCGCAAACATGTTTAACAAAGAATTGGTTTGTGTTGACTTGTACAGATCGTCCAGGCCTGCTGAATGTGAAGCCCATTGAGGACCTACAGGAGAACGTTCTCCACTCACTGGAGCTCCATCTCAAAATGAACCATCCGGACTCCCTCCACCTTTTCGCCAAAGTTCTGCAGAAGATGACTGACCTGAGGCAGATCGTCTCCGACCACGTTCACTTAATTCAGGTTCTCAAAGAGTCTGAAATCAACATGTGTTTACATCCACTGCTGCAGGAGATCATGAAGGACCTGTACTAATGTCCATGGATTGCCTTGTTTTAGCTGAACACTTGTGCTCATGCTTTGGTTTACTGCTGAGGGTCTTTTATGCCCTCCCATACTGTATGTGAACAGACAAAGGAAGATGGAGTAATTGGTTTAGCAGAATCAGCATGTTAGACAGAGAAGGTCACTTCTTCAAGGAGTGAAAATCTGCTATAATGGAAAAGCAAATATTTTCGATATTTTATTGGGTGTTTTTAAAGAAAAAAATGCATGCTAGTATATGGAGAAAGCTGTCTTTAAACCTGGATCGGAGAGTGCACCTTCATTTATATCGGTGGCGAAGGAAGTCGGAGAGTTTTCAGAGATAGTAATTATAATGTGATATGTGAAAAACCCTGAATAAACCTAAATGATGTCAAGTTTTAAATTCTTCTGCTGACACGAACAGCTAAAAAGAATATTATCTGTGACAGTTTTGTACATTGTTCTCATTGGGGAATTATACATGTGAAAGCTTTAATTTTTGATTCTATAATGCCTTTTGTAAATACAATAAAGAGATTTTTAATGCCAGCCTCTGCGCAGGCCTCGTCACGGCTGTTTTGCAATGAAAGTGCTTGATGAAATGCTTGAAATTGTAAATAAATATTTTCGCAGAACATTTGCCTCAGTTCTGACCCTGCTTGACACTTGTGCAAGATATAACACGCCTTCCTAAGTCCACCTTCTCATTCGTCATTCTTTTAAATGGCTTCCTTCTGATCGTTGGACTGGCAGTCTCAGTTACACGCAAAGCCATTTCCCAGGCATTACGTCAGCCATTTATTGTGTCTCTCTCTCTCCCTCTGTGAACACACCCTGTAGTGATTGCAAAATCTGATCTCCGCCGCTCCCCACAGCAGCTTCACATCTGCCACTTAATCATAAAATTACAGCCGACAGGCAGAAGACAGAACATTTTTGGTTTTTGCGAGATTTCGTTTTACCGATTTCTAAACCTTAATGAATGTGTTGGGCAATACAGAGGGACTGTCAAAAGTAATGGAATGCTCACAAATCTTAGGCTCTTTGCTTCTACAGTTTGGTTCTGTAACGCATCGAGCCAGCTGCATTCCTCAAAGACAGTACGGGATTGGATCAGTCACACCAGAAAGCTTCATAAAGCGTAAACTCAGTGACCACTTTATTAGGAACACCTGTACACCTGCTCATTTATGCGGTTATCCAATCAGCCAATCGTGTGGCAGCAGCACAATGCATTAAAAATCATGCTGATATAGCTGAAGAGCTTCACTTAATGTTCGCATCAAAAAGTTTGATTTGGCGAGGCATGGAGTATTTCAGAAACTGTTGACCTCCTGGGATTTACACGCAACAGTCTTTAGGCTTTACACAGAATGTTGCAAAAACCGAAAAAAACCTCCAGATGGAAAATTCTAGACTGGTCGGACATGACAGGAAGGCTATAATAATTCAACTAACCACACTTTACAACCATGCTGAGCTGAAAAAAAGCACTGAGAGTACACAGTACTTTGAGGCAGATGGGAAACAAGGGCAGGAGACCACATCGGGTTCGTCGACAGGCAGCCAAGAGCAGGAATCTGAGGCTCCAGTGGGCACAGGCTCACAGAACAGTTGAGCACTGGAAATACGTCAGCGGATCGTTATCCACTCTTCAAATGCCTGATTTCGGTGAACCTATGCCCCGTGTGAAGGCCACAGCAAACGATACGATGATTTGACTTGTGTATTACTCAGAATAAATAAGAAGTAACATCAAACCTACTCCTGATCATGCTCCTTCGGTGAGACATTTTAAGGTCCATTTTGTTTTTGTCAGCCTGATTCAATGAGGTTTTCATGCTTTGAACCATGAGAGATAAATTTGAATGGAGTCTAAAGATGTCTTTATGGTTATCATCATCATCATCATCATCTATTTTTTATTTTATACTCGTTATGATTATTCCAAAGGCAGGACTAGTGATCGAATGAACTAGCACCCCTGAGCTGCCAAAGAGCCACTGTGGGCTGGGATTTAGACATTAAGCCTGTACAGCTCAGCTCTGTTCTTGGATTGGATTCTTCCTTGATATCACTTTAGCTAAAAGCATCTGCCAAATATCAAATCCAACAAACAACAATAGAACTGTAAAATAAACACCAAATGTCTGTAACAAATTAGAACTTGTATAACAATGAGGTTATTTCATAAACTCATAAACTCGCTGAGTTAGAAGGGGTCCAGCCTATTCTCCAAAGGCCTGAGTGGGAGCACACAGCAAACACGCGGAGCTGCAGAATATTCTGGAACGCGCATCACCGCCTGTTTTGATGATGATGATTAAATGTGTTTTTTTGTGTTGTGTCAGCATATCCTTACTTTGTTACTACCGAGTCTCCAATGACCGACTCCTGCCAAGATCCTTCATAGATGTTGCCAAATCATTTCGAAAAAATACATTTCCCTGCTTTAAAAGTCCTTAAAGGAACACAGCCAAAGACAGCGTTTGGTTTCGGAAACAATACTCTTGGTGCTGTTTATGGTCTCTGAAAAACAGCAGCTTTCATCAGTGTTCCAGGTTTAAATACTACATATGAATAAGAGCAGGTTTGTGTGTGTGTGTGTGTGTGTGTGTGTGTGTGTGTGTGTGTGTGTGTGTGATGTTCGAGATAACACACCTGTGATATACTACTGTAGAACACAGCAGGTCAGATGAAGACATGGATGTAAAAAAAAAAAATGTTAAGCTGTCATCCAATGATTATAAGCAACATGTTGTGAGGCTATCACTGCAATCATTTAGAACTATTTACTAAATTATATTCACTCAAAGCCTACAATTAATCCTGGATAAATGAATGAAAATTAAACTTGATGAGTAGTTATGAAATAAATGAATGGAAAATGAATAAAAATATACATATTAATAAAAGAAATAATGAAAATGGTGAGTTCCTAAAATGAAAACATCCCAAATTTCATTTTTTTAATTTAATATATAAATCAATATATTATATATATATTTTAATTTTACAGACGATTGCTCCATAGAGCCTTCTTTCCATCTTCGACATACAGCGACAATTTAATTAAGGCTAACTTACATGAGAATGGTGCGCTGGTTGTCTCAGGTTGTGTGAGTCACACATACCAGTCCTTTCTCCAGAAGTTTACACCTTCAGAAGCAGACTTTTGTCTGAAACCTCCTATTTCTCTAGAATCTTTGTGGACAGTACAGACTGTGTGTGTGTGTGTGTGTGTGTGTGTGTGTGTGTGTGTGTGTGTGTGTGTGTGTGTGTGTGTATGCATATATGTCAAAAAGTTTGAAAGTGAGATTTTCAATTTGAAATTTGAGACAAAATTTTCAAAAATTGAA